>JAQZBX010049870.1:9280-19908 GCA_029593785.1 Cabassous unicinctus
GATGAGGGGCTTTGCCAGAAGTTGCACATAAGGTCTAGGATAGGGAGGAGGTACTATTGTTAGCTCTGTAATTGAGCCGAAGAAACTGAGTCTCAGAGACTGTAGGTGACCCAGCCAGAAAACGGCTGCAATTTCTGGGTTGCTGGCTGAGCCTGGACCCCGAGCAATGAGAGGATGTGGCATAACAGCCAATGGCAGAAGGAAAAGCAGGGGGCAAATTCTGCCCTCTCTTTGGGGCAGGCGTGCACGCAGGCGTCCCCAGCCCCTGCACTTTCCCTTCCCTTTCTCTGAAGCACCTGACAGAATATGCACTTTCTGAGAAGCCCAAGGGGGCCCTACGGCCAGCATCGGGATGCACCTACCAGCTGGGCAACCCCGCCCCCGCCCCTCAGCCCGCTTTCCAGATCTGCGCTCGGCACTGCTCCCAGCTCTCAAGGCCAGCGCCATAACAACCTAGATATTGAGTCTGCTCCCCACTCTTTGTCTGGAATAATGATTCTTGGCTCCCACAGCTGTTCCGGAGGCTTCAAGGTACCAGCTCAATGGTCTGAGCAGCGGAGATGAGCTCCTCGAACTTGGGTCATTGGTCAAGAGGGCTGGAAGGGAAATGGGGGCCACCCCCTCAGACCCCCACCCTGCACTGACTCACCTCCTCGTCATCCTCGGACCTCCCCGAGTCCAGAAGGAAGGCTGGAGCCGTGCGGCTTACCTCAGATCCGCTGGGCAACTCAAGAGGCTGGCAGGGCTGCCGGGAACAGACACCCATGGCTCCATGGAGATCAGACTGGGGCTGTCACCCCATCCCCGCCTTGTATTTATGGGAGCAAAGATTAAACCCCCCAAACTGTGAGTGTGTCTGAGACTCGGAGTCAGTGTCTGCAGCCCATTAAGTCCACCCCCTGCCTCAGGGCCGGCTGACACACACATAGCACACATAGCAGGGGGGATCAGGGCTGCTCTCTTAGGCTTTAATTTGTATCCTGGTGTTTAGCAGTCCTGATGATTGTCTGGCAAACCATTGAGAGCCGTAAGCATTGGCCGATTGATGGGTATGACCCCTGCTTACCACCGTCCAGAGCCCGTGCTGGGAAAGTTTGCTTCCTGAGGGTCAAGGCATAGACCCCGCCTTCAGAGAACCCCACTCTGAACAGCCCGTGCTCTGGGAGCCCCTAGTTCAAAGGTAAAGAAAAGTCTCACAGGCTCAAGAAAGAGTCAGAGCCACCTTCAATGCATACCCTTAATAAACAAACCCCTCTTGAGGGCCCTCTGTGTATGTACCAAGCAAGGGAGTGGGTGCCGAGGGGACAGAGAACAAGCCCTGTCCCGGCCCTCAGAGTGCTGCACACAAGCAGTTGCAGAGTGACGACTGCCACAGCAGGGGGCGGCACGGGTGCCAGCAGAGGCGGAGGTGGGGCGCCCGCACAGCATCTTCGGATGTGCTGTCACTGCCTTCAGGGAAAGAAGAGAGCCCCAAAGGAGACCCCCATATTCCCAAACCCTGCATTTGCCACCGATTCACAACGAGACGCTTTTACAGCCCATGGCTTTTCCTGTGGATATATTTCTGTCCACTGTGGTTTGGGCTCACTCGGCCTTGATCATATCCCTTCTCACCTTACAAAGCCCCATGCTAGCCAGGTCCAGACAATCAGACCTCAAATAAATCATTTCCACATTGTCTCCAGAATGGGCCTCCAGCTGAGTGGGTCTGGGGGGAAGGGGGTGCAGGGGGGGATGGAAAAAGAACTAATGAGAATTAGCTGGCCAGCCTTGGAGGGCTTCAGAGCCGGGAGGAAGCGCCAGGAGGTGGGAGGCAGCAGTCAGAGCGCTGTGCTCTGAGAGGGTCTGACAGGAGGGAGAGGGAGGCAGAGGTGGGCCTATGACTGGAGACGTCACCCTGGGCTCTATAAAAGGGGAAATGATCAGGGAGCGGGCGAGAGCGAGCTCAGGAGTCCAGCTCCCCTCCTCCTCGGTGTTCACCCACCTACATAGCCTCATCACTACGAGCTGAGACCCCGCCGAGCTCCGGCCCCAGCCAGGACTGAGCCCAGGTAGGTGCACTGCAGTACCACACGTGGGGAGGGGTCTGCCCCTGGCCCAGGGTGTCTTCAGAACTGGAAGCAGGAAATTAGTTCCAAGGCTGACAGATGTGGCCCAGGCACGCAAAGAAGTTGGTGGCAGAGTGAAGGAGACTCCTGAGCCTTCCTGAGTGCTGGTTGGCCAGATTATTCTGGGATATCTGGGTGAATAAAATGACTTGCATTTTATTAGTGGAACCAGGACCCTGGGAATCCCAAGTGCTCTCTCTTACTGTGGGAGGAATAAATGCAATGAGTGAACTCTCCGTGCCTGGGATTGGAGGCCCCAGAAGCTGTTGGAGGGACTGGGGAATCCCTCTGGGCAGGTCCCCCAAATTAAGAATGGTAGATACAACCCTAACCAAAGGGCACCTACCCACCCACCCTGCTAACTACCAGCACTAAAAACTGGGGATCACCTTAAGAGGGAAGCCACCCCACTCCAAAAGCTCTCCTACCCTGCCTGGAATCTGGAGTCTCTTACACACTAGGTACAAAAACCCCTGGAATCTGATGTTTCTTTTCCAATAGCCCCTGCTCTCCAGGAGCCCTCGGTTGGGTCTGGACGTGCGTGCGTGTGTGTGTGTGTGTGTGTGTGTGTGTGTGTGTGTTGGGGACAGGTTGTCTCACATGATGCCCATGGTAAATGCTATCCATAGGTGCAGTACAGGGGGAAAGAGGAGCAGGGAAGAAGGAGCACTGCCCTTCCAACCACTTGGTGGCACACACGTGCTCCATCTGAAATGCAAATCTATACACATTCCTCTCTGGCTCAGACTCCTTCCAAGGTGCCCTGAGGGACAGTGCCGGGGACCCTCCCCCAGCTTCGACACTCTTTCTTCATGGAAAGATGGATGGAGTTGGAACTGGTCCACCATGGTTCCCTGCACATCCAGCCCTGCCAGTCCTGCCCTGGTGCCCCCGCACCCCAGCACCGTCACTCCTGCGGCTCCCTCTACTGGGATTGCCTTTTGTATCCATCGAATGGCTCAGGCTCAGAACCACAGCTCGGGCGTCACTGCAGGCTGAGCTCCCATGTGTTTTCACATACCTCCAGCATATCATTTACAGTGTTATTTTGGAATGATCTGTTTATGAGTCCATTTCCCGTGCTAGACAGCGAGCTCCTGGGGGCATTGGCCCCATGTCTTAGTACACCTGTGCACCCCTAGCTCCCAGCACAGCGCCAGCACCTAAGAATGATTTCTGAACTAACACGTTCTAAAGCCAGCACAGAAGTGGTTTTACATTGTTCTCGCTAATGGATTAATTCTGCCTGTACGCCACACCCCACCCCAGGCCTCAAGGCAGGTACAGAAAGCCCTGGTCTGGGATTCAAGGTGTTATGGGCGGCCGTTCCAGCGCCCTTATTTTACAAACAAGGCAACAAGACCCAGAGATGGAGGGAGTGAGGGCAGAGCGGGGGCCAGATTTAAGCTCTCCTGATTCCATTTCAAGATTCCTAACCTCTGCCTCATGCCAGAGTCCTGGAGGGAGCAGGGTGGGGGACGAGGAGTGGGGGCAAGAGTAGAGGGATGGATGGGGCTGAGCAACCATTAGGAATCCAGGGGCAAAAATTATTCTCTCGTCCCTTCCCCTCCCCATGTCCCCCCGGTCCTGGAAGAGGCTCTAGGTCCAGTGAGGACACCCTTTTAGCTCAGCCTGCAGTTGCCCCCTCTCTTCCCATCGGTTTGCCTTTAATCATAAATTTGTTGGACAATCTCCAAGAGCCTGATGACTTTTTCAAAAAGAGATGGAGGCAGAGGAAAGGAGAGGGGAAAGGGAGAGGGGGTGAAGTGAGGGTCAGGGCACACGGCTCCCATCTCAACAGCCAAATGATGAGGCCAGTTGAATTCATATCCTCTCGGAGCCCACAGAGAATAGAAGATGGAGACAATTGACCTGATCAATCAGGGAAAGGTTTTTCTTCTCCCTGAATTATAGGCAATAATACCATTTAATGATGGTTTTCAAGGCTGTGGAGGGCTATGAGAGAGCAAGATGATTGCCTCCTTCTTCCTTTTTCTCGTGGAAAAGGAAAAGAATTAAGTTTCTATTACAGCAGGAGAGAATTGAGCCAGGTTTGGGAAGGCACTAATAGAGAGAGCAGAGCAGAAGACAGAAAGTGTCAGACTTACAGAGCCCAGCAGGGAGGGAAGTGCCTGTCCCAGGGTCTAGAGAGAATGCTGGAACTTCAAACCCTTGTTCCCCACCATCCCCTGCTCATTCCCACACACTGCAGCTTACCCCTCATTTTTCTAACATTCCTCTTAAGCAAGCCTGAGATTCAGTACCCTGACCATTCCCAAGCTGAACAATCCTGTCTCTGCCACCAAACTAGATCCTTCTTTCCTAAACTTGCTGACCTCACCTCCTCCAGGAAGCCCTCCCTGATGATTCTTGCCTAGCAGGCATTCAGCTTCGATTATACTGTGTGTGTGGTCTCAATCCCATTTCTGTGATAAGTTTGTTCACACTTATCCCTTTCCTGGGAGCCTCCGAGAGCAGGAGCTGTCTCTTCCCTTTGAAGGTTTTCCCCTTGACACTGGGCTCTGTCCCAAGCTCCCAGCTCAGACCAGTGCCTGACCCATCCTTCCTCTCTCTCTCTCTCTCTCTCTCTGTCTCCACCTCAGAGCGTTTCTAGGACCTGCCTCTTCTCACCAGGATGAATTCACTGGTTTCTTGGCAGCTGCTGCTTTTCCTCTGTGCCACCTCCTTTGGGGAGACATTAACAAAGGTGGTTCCTGCCGAGAATCCTAGACTGACAGGTATGCAGTGCCCTGAAAGAGGGTGGGTAGGAGCAAGTGAGTTGTTGCAAAATGAGATTTGCCACTTTTCAGATTGGAGCTAGTCTGTTGATGTGCACCTGATGGAAACCTAAGACTGCACTCATTTAGGAGTCCCACTCGCCCTGCAACCTAAGGCTGCTTTGCCACCACTGTGGACATCAGGAGGTTCATGGAGGTGCAGGGGTCATTAGCCCTGAGTCCCTCATGATTTCCTCACACCGAGTTCTCTGCTCTATGCCAACCACCTCTCTGTGCAGAGACCTGTTGGAAGGGAACTTAATACATGAGTTTCTTTTATCAGTGACCTCGGACCCTTGGTGGGGAATTTGGGAAAAGAAAAAAAAGCACCTCAACAAAAGGAAAGATCCTTAATACCTGTCAGCCTTATGAGTTCACTGTGGAACTCATGAGCTGGGGAAACTGAGGCCCAAAGCAGGAAAGAATCTTCCCAAAAGTCACTCAGTCAAACACTGCAGACGCCCAGTCGGAGCCAGAGCTCCCCAAGAACATGTGTGCTGAGTGGCACCCGCAAGGGTCATGGATTTTAATGCTGCCTGGTTAGCAGCTTTCTGGGCAAAGTAGAATGTGTGGCTTAAGCTCTCTGGGCCTCTCTTCCTCTCCTATGGAACTGACAGCACGTTCTCTACACATTTGGCATTACTGTAGAAGTCCCAGAGCAAAGAGAACACAGTCCCAGGTGTCTTTTGCCGGAAAAGTCTTCCCTCCTGGGATCAGGAATTCTTTCCGAGTTAGGGAGGCTGCCAGGGGGAATAACCCTACCGCTACCCGAGGACACCGAGTGGTTGGCACTTTTGGGCAAGAGGGTTTTGGTGAGGCCGGCAGGGGAGGGGGTGGGAGGGGCCTCCAGGTAGATTTTCTGAACCATGCACACACTTCTCTTCTCCAAGGCATGAGAGGGTATTGAGGAGCAGAGCCCAAAGGCCACCTCCCCACCCGCAGCACACACCCACTCCCACCCACTCCGACACCCAGCCTCATTTCCACTAGTCTCTTGTCACAACTGGCCATGATTATTGTCTACATAGAGCTAGTGGCTTATTTTACTGCCAAGAAGTAGTGTTAACTTAATGAGTTAAGTGTCTTCCAAATTAGCCTTGTTAACCTCCAGGATGAAGGGGAGAAATTACGCTGGGAGTGGGTGAGGTCGGGCGGTTGGGGTGACCTAGATAATTTCCGTTCTTTGTCGAATCCTTACAGAGCTTGTTAGGGGTCACGATTACTGTTATCAGAGAGCAAGGTTGTATGCCAGGTGGGCACAGCACAACGGGTACCTCCACTTTCTTGATTTGTTACGGCAAGCTTTTGGTTGGTTTCCATATTTTTAACAAGCATTTACTGTGGCCCTACTATGTGCTCCACAGTTTCAAGCACTGTGGGGGATACAGAGGTGAGTGAACCTGATCCCCACAACAGCCAGCCCAAGTCCCGCTGATGCAGAAACACAACAGACGTGCCAGGCAGCGAGCCAAGAAGACGGGCAAAGCCAAGTGTCCAGCAAACACTTTAGTCTTATTTCTAAGCTGTACCTTGTTTGCTTCCTAAAAGGAAGTCATTTAATATAAAATATTTTAAAGATAACTCTGATAAACATTTAAAATCAAAACCATGTGGGGGGAGCAGACGTGGCTCAAGCAGTTGAGCACACACCCCGCCCCCCCCCCCATGGGAGGTCCCAGGTTGGGTCCCAGTTTGGGTCCCAGGTTCGGTTCCTGGTGCCTTCTAAAGAAAAAACAGCCAAGGAGCAAACAGACAAGGGAGCCATCTGGGAAGGGAACCAGACCAGGAGGCAGCAAATGGGCTAACAACCTAAGCCACGGTGGTCACACTCGTTCTATGGAGCATTTACATAGTTTTTATTTTATTTTAGGAGGTGCTGGGGAATTGAACCCAGGACCTCCTACATGGGAAGCAGGCGCTCAACCACTGAACTACATCTGCTCTCCCTGGCATGCATTTTTGAGCTCCCTAGAAGTCCAGGAACAAAAACAAAAGCAAAAGCAAAAGAAGGATGGGGACATGAGTAGGTGTTCCAAAGCCGTCTGTCCTGGGCCCTGAACTAGCTAAGCCTGGGCCTCACTGCAGCCTCTCCCTGTGACTCTCTGTCCTAGGCCAGCGGCTCGGACCCCTGGCCCTCCTGGACCCGTGGGAGCAGAGCCTGCGGTGCGAAGATAGGAAGCCCACCTCGGCTGGGCCGAGCCCTCGAGGAGCTTCACTGTGCGCTCCCCCTGAGAGCTCTGCGACGCCCCAGCGGCCAGGCCTGTGCACGCCCCGCAGCCGCCTGATCCCGGCACCCCGGGGCGCGGTGCTGGTGCAGAGGGAGAAGGACCTGTCCACCTACAACTGGAACTCCTTCGGCCTGCGCTATGGCAAGCGGCAGGCGGCGCCGCTGGGGAGCCGCCCCCGAGGCGCTGGGAGAGGCTGAGGACCGAGTAGCCGCGGGAAACGAACTTCAAACCCAGGAGGGGTCAGAACTTGGCGGGGTTGAGGGTAGGGCGAGGGAGAGGGGGAATGGAGTTTCTGTCCCGAGGCAATAAAGGAAACGCTGCAACTCATCAAGGCGTGATTTGTGGTTAATTTTTGCAACCAGCATTGATGAGCTGGTTCCTCTTCTCTCCTAATTGGATCTTTAGTTGGTTTTAAGATGACTTCAGTATCATCAAGGTCAGTGCTTCTCAAGCTATACCTGGTGAAGTACCAGGTTGGTTTGTTTTTCCCCAATCATTGCAAAACAGTTCTTATTCTAAATAAATAAAAACGAATGCCTGGAAAACTAAAAATTAAAAATAGCAACTAAATAGAAGCCCAAATTGCATGCCACTTTGCATGTTTCAGCACTGTCAAATTTCTGTAAAAATTTCTGAAGGCGTACTCTTTTTTTCATTGTGATAGCATATATATAACCTAACATTTCACACTTTAGCCACTTTCAAGTACACAATTCAGTGGTGTTATTTATATTCACAATGCTGTACTTCCATCACCACTATGTATTACTAAAACTTTTCCATCACCCCAAACAGAAACTCTGTACCCATTAAGCAGTAACTCCCCATTCCCCACCCCCACTCTTACCCCTGGTACTTTGTAAGTGAAGGCTGACTCTTAATTCCTGAACTTGTTTCAGCAGATAGGTAACAAACATTTTGCAAACTGGCATGGACCATGGCCCACACTTTGGAAGATGATGCCAACCAACCCCCAGAAGCAGTTCTGCCCACTCAGGCTTAAACATCACCACTCTCACACGGTCAGACCTCTGCTAGGGTGCTCAGCCCCAAGGCACTGAAATACCACTCCATGTGCAAGGGACATCAACAGTGGACTTGGCCATCCACCCCCCCCCAGGGGAGCCCAGGATGGGTGCAGTACTTGACAGCCATCCCTTCTGGTCATCCTCATAACTGTTCCGGGAGATGGGCATGTTTCACCCCCATTTCCCAGGTGAGAACCCTGAGGTTCAAAAAGATGAATAACTCACTCAAGGCACACAGCTGGTGCCTGGCAAGCCTTATACTCCACTCTAGGTCTCCTGACGCCAGAGCCTGGCTCCCCACTACACTGTGACATCGCTCTGAGATGGCAGTGGTGCCATATGAGTCAGCCTGGTGGAGATCTAGAAAGGGCGCTCTGCCCCTGTGGGGCAGGGAGTGCTGAGGGTTTGTTCCTGCTGGCCTCCATCACTGGAGAGCTGGAATTGCTACAGGCAGGAGTACGGCTTGTCAGCAGGGAAACCCCAGGAAATCCCCCTCCCCACAAGAAAGTCCCTCACTATTTGACAGCCTCAGGGTACCACTATGCTGGATAGATTTGTTCTTTCCCAGAGGTTTGCGGGGCTCACCGCCATACCATGGAGCATCAGTGTTCACCCATTCCAGAAACCAGGACTCCAAGGGCTGGAGGCAGAACTGTGTTGCTATGGCAATGAGATAAGCTGCCATGGGAACACAACAACCTGCCCCCACCCCCATCTCTGCCCTTGGAAACACCCTCCAGGAGCTCTTGAATTATCAGTATTTCTGTGAACATGTCAAGACAGGGGTGATGTTATGGATATCTGGAGAGGGCAGTTCATCCCCAAAGATCCTTGCTGTGTCTCTGTACCTCTGGGTGAGGAATCATAAACTCAACATCTATTCTGTAAAGTGAGCAATTCTCCTAGCCCCTGGACCACACCTTTCTCTGGCGATGACTGTGGATAGGAAGGGGCTGATAGGTTCTGAATTCTGTCTTAGTCAGCCTAGTTTTACAAAATTCCCTGTGGTCCTTCTGCCCCTTCCTCCTAGCCTTAAGATAAGGCAGATAGAAGGTGCACTGTGCGTGTGTGTGTGTGTGTGTGTGTGTGTGTGTGTGCTGATACAGGGAGAGGAGAGTGAAATGTGTTTTCTGGAATAAGAAACAGGCCTGTGTGTGAGAGACAGTGCACATGTCTATGAGGGTAAATATGAGAAATTGCATGTGTGCTCATATACACGTGCCTGTGTGACCCCATGTAGGGTGTGGGCCTCTCTAGCTACACTGCAGGGCCTTGCCAGCTCCCACTGCCTCCCAAAGCCCCCCAAGATCTCTACTCTAGCTGTTGCAGGGGCCCTGCTTCAGCAGACGAGGAGGAGAGCTGGCCCACCTGTCCCAGGACAGCCTATGACACCCTGGGCTTTGCCATTCTTGGCCCCATGTCTTGGGAAGGGAGTCTCCTTGGGACAAAAGAGGTCCTTCTGTCTCGTGTGGTCCTAGCATGACTCCAAAACTGCTCCCCAGGTTGGAGGGAGGGTGTGGGGCAGGTTGGAGGCTGTGAGGGGCTGTAGGCATCCAGGGACTCCCACTCCCCTCTCCAGATTCTTTCTGGGTGAGCTCAGAGATCTGGAGCACCAGAGTCCAAAGACTGGGGTCGAGCGGCTCAGGGACACTCAAGCCCACTTCTTCCTGGGATCTGGACAGTGCTACGGTCTGAGAAACTGGGAGGACTGAGCACCCCTTGTTGGGGGAAGGGGTAGTGGGAGGGTCTCATCTCAGGCACCATCCCTTCTGGTAAGTCGGTTAGAATAGTAGCGGGCTGGTGACACGCCCCCATGGAAAGGAATATGAGTAGGGCTGCGGTGGGGGCATATAGGGAGAGCCCTGCCGCTAGCATCATTCAATTTTTTTTTTTCTTAGCCAAAAGGCCGAGAGGTGGTCACTCTTAATATTTTCACAAGCAGTTTTTGAGTGCCTTCAGTGTGCCAAGCACAGACCACCTCATTTCTTCCTCACAACTGCATGAGACAGGCAATATTATCTGCATTGTACAGAAGAGAAAACCAAGGGTCAGAGAGGTTAAGTGGTGTGCCCAAGGGCAGTTATTGAAATTATAGAGAAGGGGCGGATGTGGCTCAAATGGTTTGGCGTCCGTCTGCCATATGGAGGGACCTGGGTTCGATCCCCGGGACCTTCTGGTAAAATAAAAAAATATATATAGAAGGTGCATGGGCTGCCAGGCTCTGTGTGCCGGTGAGCCGCCAGGCCCCGGGAGCCATGCAGCAAGATGATGACGTAAAAGGAGAGAGACAAGAAGAGATGCTCCGAAAGCTCCAAAAACCAGGAGCCGAGGTGGTGCAGATGGCTAGAACACCTCTCTCCTACATCGGAGGTCTTCAGGATCGAATCCTGGTGAAGACTGGAGGAGGAGGATGAGAAGAGATGAAACAGACACAGAGAATTGCCCAGCGAATGGACACAAAACAGCAAATGGGGAAGGGGGGGATTA
>JAQZBX010049871.1:0-19810 GCA_029593785.1 Cabassous unicinctus
CCTTTACCTTTTTAGTCATATTTTATTTCAATTCTTTGATTTATGAGAGTTGTGTGGCTATTTTGATTAATTTTCTTAAATCTTCTATCTCTTTAAGATATGTGGTTTGTTCCATTGGCTGGATTATCTTCCTTTTTCCTAGTATGGCTTGTAATTTTTCCTGATGTTTAAGCATCTAAATATGTTGGTGAATTTACTCTGATGTCTAATTTTTCTCTCTCTTGCCTATTTTTTTTTCAGAGTTTTTCCTTGGTATTTGGTTCAAGTTATTCTAAGTCTTTAAAATTCTCTAGTATAAATTATCAAAATTGGGTCAGAGACTCACTAATGGAACACAGATTTTCTCCCAGGAGTTAGGCTACATAGAGAACCAAAAGCAGTTTTTGCCCATGCAATTTCCAGACCAGCCAGCATATGGCACCCATTGGTGTACCTTTCCATAAAGAGGAAGACTGCTTTCCTATGTTTTACTC
The DNA here is from genome assembly GCA_029593785.1 of Cabassous unicinctus. Classification (NCBI taxonomy): domain Eukaryota; kingdom Metazoa; phylum Chordata; class Mammalia; order Cingulata; family Chlamyphoridae; genus Cabassous; species Cabassous unicinctus. Next base: position 474 of record JAQZBX010049871.1, read on the forward strand.
TGGTCAGAGCCCAGATTCAAAGTGTGCTCTGCTGGCCAACTTCACTGAAGAAAAGTCCCTGACTACCCCTCCCTTTTCCTTTATAACAATTGACAGGGAGATGTTTGTTCCCCTCTCAATTAGCTGCAGTGAGCCAGGGGTTTTACCCTAGCCTAATATTTTGGAGATGGAGGATGGATCAGAGTCCTTCAGGGCTGCTGTGGGGTCTGATAATTCACATTAATTGTTTAAGGTTCTTTGATTCTCTGTCCTTCACCCTCCTCGGAGTTGTCTAGCACTGTCCTTGTCTGCCGACCTCCAAAGCACGTCCTTTGGACAGGTTTTGGTTCTTTCTCCATTGTTTTTGTGAGAGAGTTGAGCCCTACCTGCCAAGTCTGGTGCCATATTCCCAAAATTCTACTGACCATTCATTTTTGACAAGGCTGTTAAGCCCACCTAGCTGAGTCAGAAAATTCTATTAAACAAATGGAGCTGGGAGAACTGGATATCCATACCCAAATGAAAGAAAGAGTACCCTATGTCATACCTCATTCAAAAACTAACTCATAATTTATACAAGACGTACATTTAAAAACTAGAGCCATAAAACTTCTAGAAGAAAATGTGGGAAACACGTTCAAGATCTGGGGTTAGGTGGTGAGGTCTTAAACCTCTCATCGAAAAAATGAGCAATGAAAGAAAAAAAAATAGATAAATGAAACCTTCTCAAAATTAAAGATGTTTGTATTCAAATCAATTTATCATGAAGATGAAAAGGCAATGTACAAATGGGAAAAATATTTGAATTAAACATATCTGATAGGGATATGATTTTCATATTATATAAAGAGTTCATACAACTCAATGATAAAAAGCCAAGCAACCGAAATTAAAAAAGGGCAAAAGTGAGGGTGAGGGACAAGATGGTGACAGAATAAAGTGCTGCAAGTGTCAGCTCATCTTACAGGGCAGTTAGTATTCACACAGAGCTATCTAAAGCACCTGTTTGGGGGCCCAAGCAGACCAGAAGAGCATCCTGCAACATCCTTGAAATTATGGAAGGAGGAGAATGCCCATCTGCACAGCATATTTGTGAGCAGAGCACTCCACACAGTGGAAGCCAGTGCCCATACTCCATAGGTTGTACAAGCCATCTGGGGAGCTACTCTGTGGCTGGAGTTGGAAGCTCCATTTTCCAAAAACCAGGGAGGAAGAGATGATTGGCCACCAACTTCAGCTACTGATTAATAAACACAGTTGGATAAAATATAATCCTAAGAACTGTTAAAGTTTGAACATGTCCAAGTCAGAAAGAGGCCAGTGGCTGCCATTTTAACTCTGGCCCCAGCATGAAAGGAAGCAGGTTTGGCTGAAAATCATTGTGCTGTTAGGGACCGGCTTCTTTCCACCCAGATCTCTTTGCAGCCCTAGCCTAGGCTCCAGCCCCATCCCTTGCAAGGAGGAATCTGGGGGGACCAGCACCAGCCTTTCCAGGAAACTGCAGACCACCCTGCAGAGGCCAGTGACCATCCTACTCCAGTGGTGTAAGCCACCTCAGGAGTTATTCTATGGCTTGAGTTGGAAGTTCCACTTCCCAAAATGGGGGAGGAAGAGATGGCTAGTCAACAACTTCAGCTACTGCTTAGTAAACTCAGCTGGCTAAAGTGTAACCCTAAGAACAGCTAAAGTTTGAAACTGTCCAAGTCAGAAAGAGGCCAGTGGTTACCATTTTAACTTTGCCCCCATTATAAGGGGAAATGGGGCAGACTGAAAATCACAGTGAAGATAAAGACCACCTTTTTTCCACCAAGATTAGAGTGCAGGTCTAGCCTAGGCTTCAGCCTCATCTCTGGCAGGGAGGTAGCTGCAGGGACCTGCACCAGCCTCTTGGGGTAACTGCAGGTGCTTTTGCCAGTATAGACTGAATATTCAGACACCTGGAGCTCCATCCCTGCACACCAATAAGATAGGAGAGGAGCTGTATTTCTTCAGCTTCTCTGGGCACCTGCAGGCCTTTTCAGCCCACACGAAATGGTTTGTTGAGCATCTTGGATTCCATTTCAACTCCTACATGCCTATAAGCTAGGAGGGGACTGGTGTTTCTTCTGCCCCTCTGGGAAACTGAAGGCAATTTCAGCCTGCACAAACTGGATACTTGGGCACCTGTAGCTTCATCCTTATCCCCCAATAAGTTTGGAGATGAGCTGTGTTTTTTCAGTCTCTCTGGGCAACTGCAGGCACTTTCAGCCCTTGTGAACTGATTTGTTGAATGCCTTCAATTCCATCTCTACTTCTGCCTTATCCATCATAAGATAAGAGGGGCTGGTGATACCTCAGCCTATCTAGGCAACTACAAGTGCCTTTGGCTTGTACAAACTCAACTATTGGGTGCCTGTGGCTCCATCCCAAGCCCTGATAGGACAAGAGAGGGTCTGTGTTTCCTCAGCCTTTCTAGGTAACTTCAGCCAGAAGACTGAATAATCGGACACCTGTAGCTCCAACCCCACACTTCCAAAGTAGGATATGAAGGGAGCTATGTTTCCTCAGCCTTTCCGGGCAATGGCAGGCACTTTTGACCTGCCTGGTTTGGACTGGTAGGTAACTGTGGAACCATCCCTGGCCCCCAATAGGATAAAAGGAGTCTGGTGTTTCCTCAGCCTTTTCAGGCAACTGTAGGTACTTTCAGCATACAAGGACTGAATTATTGGGTGTTTGTGGATCCACCACAACCCCCAAATGGGATAGGAGGAACTGGTGTTTTGTCATCTTTTTCAAGCAATGGCAGGTACTTTTGGCCTACTTGGACTGAACTGTTGGTTGTCAGTGGTTTCCCTACCAGCCCCTAAAAGTCAGAAGGGACAGTAGTCCCTCAGACTCTCAGGGCAACTGCAGGTGCATGTGGCCCACACAGATTAAATTGTTGGGCACTTCAGAAGGTTCATCCCCACCCATGGTAAGGAGGGGAGGTAGTGCTGCACCAGTCTACCTGGGCAACTGTGGTCATTATGAACCCATATGGCATAGATTGCAGCCCATGCTTGGAGCTCCTTCCTTTCCCCAGGCAGGTGAGGAACAGGTGTGAAGCTTCATCAGTCTCTCCAGGCAACTACAGACAGTCTTGGAGTACACAACTTGAATTATTACACATGGCTGCAGCTCTGTCCCTACCCCTGACAGAGGAGAAAGGTGGGGAAGTTTCATCAGTTCCTGGGACAATGCAGACAGCTTCATCCTCCACAGATCACAGCACCAAATATATCCTCAGCTACTACTACAAAACCAGCAAGGGAGAAAAGGTGAAAAGCCCTAATCTAAAGAAAGAAACTGCACCCAGAATAAATACATCTAGTAAGCCAGATGCCAAGACACCAACAACAAAAAAATTACAATCCATACCAAAACAACAGGAAGAGATGTCTTAGGAAAAGGAACAAGATAAGCATCTGATGACATAAAGGAGTTGTGACAACTAATCATAGATATTCACACAAATCTCCTTAATAAGTTCTATAAGCTGGCTAGAGAGATTAAGCATATTAAGAAGACACTGTGTAAGCAGATTGATATTATTTATGAATTCCGAAAAGACATTTAGATTGTTTATAAACTGATCTGTTCCTTGGGGCATAATAACCCCTTCATTCTGTTAGATTCAGCTGAAACTTCTGATTAAATGGTTAAGTTTCGGGCTTTGCTTCAACCAGATCATTAGAGTGTGACTCAGCATTCTGTCCCAACTCCTTTTGGTAGGCTGATACAAACAGACTCTCACACAGAAGTAGACACACAGAGAAGAAGGGCACAGAGGAATAGAGGCAGCTCATTAGACATGGCAGAGGCCCCAGGAAGAGAGGTGAGCCTGATAGTCTACAATTGACCTTGTGAAGAGATTGGAGCAGTTGATCCCAGAAAGACATAAACCCCAGGGAGAGAGACAAGCCTTATGCCATCCTATGGCTGAGATTGGAAGAAGCTGGGACGATGGAGCCTTAAGTGGAAGAAGGAAGACTGAATCTTTGCAGACATTGCCTGCCATCTTGCTTCAACACATGACCAATGACTGTGGGTGAGAAAGTACCTCTTAAGGTACCTTGAGTTAGATTCTTTAGGCCTTGTCACTGTAAGTGTCTATATGAAATAAATGCACTTTATAAGAGCCAACAGATTTCTGGTACTTTGTATAAGCACCCCTTTTGGCTGACTAATACAATGTGAGCACAAAGAAGAATTTGAAAGCATACAAAGAAAAATAGCAGATCTTATAAGAATAAAAGGCAAACTAAATGAAATAAGAAACACACTGTTGGGGAGTGGATGTGGCTCAACTAGTTGAACACCCACCTCCCACCTGGGAAGGACTGGGTTCAAATTCCAGTGTCTCCTGAAATAACAACAACAAAACAAATGAAAAAACCATCTCAAGGAAGCTGATATGGTTCAGTGGTTGAGTGCTGTCTTCTCACATATGATGTTCCAGGTTTAATCCCCAGTCCCCAGTACTTCAAAAATAAAATATGCTTGAGGCATATAACAGCATATTTGAGTAGGCAGAAGAAAGGATTGGTAAGCATGAAAACATGGCCTCTGAAAGTGAACATACAAAGGAACAGATGAAGAAAAGAATGTAAAATTTTGAACAGTGTCTCAGGGATAAAATGATGGGAAAAGATGTGCAAGCATATATGTCATGAGAGTCCCAGAAGGAGAAGAAAATGTTAAAGGTCCAGAAGAATATGTAAAGAAATAATGGAGGAAATTTCTCAACCCTATTGAAGGACATAGATATCCAGGTCCAAGAAGCAAAACATACTCCCAACTGAAAAAAATTGAACAGATGACCCCCAAGACATGTAATAATCAGAACGTCAAATGCCAAAGACAAAGAGAATTCTGAGAGCAGCAAAAGAAGAGCAATGCATAACATTTAAGGGATACCCAATAAGATTAAGTGCCAATTTCTCATCAGAAACAATGAAGGCAAGAAGGCAGCGATACGATATATTTAAGATACTACAGGGGGGAAGTTGCCAGCAAAGAATCTTATATCCAGCAAGATTGTCTTTCAAAAATGAGGGTGAGTTTTGAATATTTGCAGATAAACAGAAACTGAGAGCAGCTTTCCAGGAAACACTAAAGGGAGTGCTACAGACAGAAAGGACAAAATAGGAGAGAGAGGCTTGGAAGAGAGTCTAGAAATGAAGATTATATGAGGAAAAGTGACTAAAAGTGTCAAAGATTGGTGAAAATAAAATATGACAGATAAAACCCAAAGTTCCAAATGAATGAAATATAAACTGCCTTCACAGTAATAACATTGAATATTAATGGATTCAATTTTCTAATCAAAAGACACAGACAGGTGGAATGGATAAGAAATTATGAGCCATCAGTATACTTTCTACAATAGATTCAACTCAGACCCAATGATACTAATAAACTGAAAATGAAAGGTTGGAAAAAGATATTCCATGCATGAAGTAAGAAAAAAAAAAAGGTGGTGTAACTATACTTATATCAGAAAAAATAAACTTTAAAAGCAAAATATTATATTATAATAAGAGGGGAAATTCACCAGGAAGAAATAACAGTCAAAAATGCCTATGCCCCTAACTAGTATGCCCAAAGATACATGAGGCAAACACTAGCAAAACTGAAGAGAAGAACAGATATCTCTACAGTAATATTTCCAGACTTCCAATACACCACTCTCAGTTTTGGGTAGAACATGTGGGCAGAGTATCAATAAAGAAACAGAGAACTTGAAGAATATGATAAATGGACTTAACCTAAGAGACATATACAGAACACTGCACCCCAAAACAGCAGGATATGCACTCTTCTCAAGTATCCATGGATCTTTCTCTAGGACAGATCATATGTTGGGTCATAAAGCAGTTCTCAATAAATTCAACAAGATCAAAATTATATAAAGCACTTTCTCTGATCATAATGGATTAAATTTGGAAATCAACAAGAGGCAGAAGAAGAGGAAAATCACAAATATAGAGAGCTTAATCAACACAGTTTTAAATAATCGGTGGGTCAAAGAAGAAATTGCAAGAAAAATCTATAAATATCATGAAAACAATGAAAATTAGAAAACAACATATCAGAACTTATGGGATCCTATGAAGGCAGTGCTGAGAGGGAATTTTATAGCCCTCAATTCTTACATTAAAAAGGAAGAGCTAAAATCAAAGACCTAACTACACAGATGGAGGAACTAGAAAAGAACAGCAAACTAATCCCAAAGCAAGTGGAAGGAATGAAATAACAAAGGTCAGAGCATAAATAAATGAAATCGAGAACAACAACGACAACAAAACAATAGAATTAACAAAACCAAAAGTTGAATTTTCGAGAAGATTAAGAAAATCGACAAACTGTTAGCTAGACTGGCAAAGAAAAAAAGAGAGAAGATGCAAATACATTAAATAAAAAATGAAAAAGAGGGACATTACTACTGACTGCACAGAAATAAAATAGATCATAAGAGGATACCATGAATAACCTTATGCCAAAATACTAGATAACATAGATGAAATGGAAAAATTCCTTGGGATGTATGAACAACCTATATTGACCCTAGAAGATACAGAAGACCTCAACAAATCAATCACAAATAAAGAGATTGAAACAGTCATCAAACAACTGCCCCAAATTAATAGCCCAGGATGAGATGGTTTCACAGGTGAGTTCTACAAAGCATTCAAAGAAGATTTAATACGAATCTCACTCAAGGTCTTTCAAAAAACTGAACAAGAAGGACCCTACCAAACTCATTCTATGAAACCAATATCACCATATTACTAAAGCCCTATAAAGGTAATACAAAAATAGAAAATTACAGACACATTTCTAAATCCTAAAAAAATAACAACAAAAAAAAACTTGCTAATTGAAACCAACAACACATTAAAGGAATTATGATCAAGTCGGTTTTATACCAGGCATAGAAGAATGGTTTAACACAAGAAAATCAATCAGAATAGTACACTACATTAATTAATCAAAGAAGAAAAAAATCACATGATCCTATTGATTTATGCAGGAAAGGCATTTGACAAAATACAACATCCTTTCTTGATAAAATTACTCGAAAAGATAGGAATTGAAAGAAACTTTCTCAACATGATAAAGTCCCTATATGAAAAAACCCACAGCTAACATTGTACTCCTTGGTGAAAGAGGACCCTTATCTCTCACATTATAGAAAAACTGACTCAAAAGGGATTAAATACCTAACTATAAGAGTAAGAACCCTAAAGCTCCTAGAAGAAAATGTAGGAAAATATCTTCAAGACATGGTGGTAAGTGGTGCATTCTTTTTTTTTTGCAGGTAGGAAGTTAATTGAAAAGCTCTCCAAACGGAGGGGGTCTGATGGCATGGTAGGGGTCTGAAGAGTGACTTCAGCCCACTCGTGGAAGGTGGTGGATATGAATTTATATAGTACATCAATAGGTGGGGAAACTGAGTACAGTCTGGGGCCAAGTGGTCAGGGGGGAGTGGGTTAAGAGGTCTTGGAATATGGGAGGGGTTGGGGAGGGAGTGATGGCCCTTATCTGCTCCATTTTGTTTATTCTTGGGAGGGGATGAGCTGCCCTTAGGCTCTGACTTGCTCAGTCAGTTAGGTGGGTTACGGCTGGAGGCTGCCTTTCGTCAACCTATGCCACAGGGGTATTGATTCATTGGTGCATTCTTAAACTTTATGCTGAAAGCATGAGCAATGGAAGAAAACATGGATAAATGGGACCTCCTCAAACTTAAACACTTTTGTAATTCAAAGGATTTCATCAAGAAGTCGTAAAGGCAACCCACTCAAGGGGAGAAAATATTTGGAAACCACATATCTGATAAGGGTTTATTTTCCATTCTATATAGAAAGATCATACAACTCAACAATAAAAGAGTAAGCAATCCAATTTTAAAATGGGCAAAAGTTTTAAACAGACATTTCTCCAAAGGTATATACAAATGGCCAAAAAGTACATGAATAAATGTCCATATCACTAGCTATTAGGGAAATGCAAATCAAAAGGTCAGTGAGATATCATCTCACACAGCAAAGAATGGTCATTAATAAAAAGAAATAAAACAGAAAAGAGTAAATGCTGGAGAAGATGTGGAGAAATTGGAATACTCCTTCACTGTTGTTGGGATTGCAAAATGGTGCAGCCTCTGTGGAAGATAGTTTGGCGGTTCCTCAGGAAGCTAACTATTGAATTGCCATATGACCCAGCCATTCCTCTACTAAAAATATATCCAGATATCCAGAAGAACTGAAAACTGTGACACAAAGACTTCTGCACACCAATGTTCATTGTGGCATTATTCACAATTGCCAAAGATGGAAACAACCCAAGTGTCCATCAACCAATGAATGGATAAATAAAATATGTTATATACATATGATGGAATACTATGTTGCTGTAAGAAGAATGAAATTGGGACACGTGATAACATGGATGAATCTTGAAGATGTTATGCTAAGTGAAGTAAGCCAGACACAAAAGGACAAATATTGCATGGTCTCATTAATATGAACAAAATAGGAAGAATAAACGCATGGAGTAAAAAGTTAGAGTATACGTTTTTAGGAAATAAGAGGAGGGCTGAGAAGGACTACTGATGCTAAATATATGTAGAAGTTTTAATTAACTTGAATAGTGTGGAAATGGATAATGTGATGGTAACACATTATAACGAGAAGCAGCTGGTTTATAAATGGGATTATGGCTGAAAAGGGTAGTTTATGGATGTAAATGTCAATTGAAGGAGAACTGGAGAAAAATCTAGTGACTGAATAACACAGTGATCCCTGAGGGGAATGAGAATTGTGGTTGATGGTACAGATAGAAGAATGTCCTCTGTTTGCTTGAACGGATGTATGTCATTAATGCAGGGTTGTGGGACTGTGGAGAAGCATGGGGAAAATACAACTGGTTGTAACCTATGGAATATGGCTAACAGCAATACTGGAATATTCTTGCTTCAGTGCCAAAGATGTACTCTGTTGATACTGTTGGGGTATGAAAAATGTGTGCCAGATGTACGTTATGGACCATGGTTGGTGGTAATAGTCTAAAGATATTTTCTCATAATCTGCAATAAATGTTCTACCATGGTGGGGTGTGTTGGTGAATGGGTGTTGTATGGGAATTCTACACATGTGCATAATTGTTTTGTAAGTTCACAACTTCTGCAATAAAAATATATCAAATAATAATAGGGTGGATAGAGGGGAAATACACCAAATATAAGATAAGCACTAAAGACAGTAGTAATATTTTGATGATATTCTTTCATAATTTGTAGCAAATATTTCATAACACTGTGGGTTGTGGTGGTGGGATGATGGGTGGGACCACTGTATGATGTTGTGCAAGGTTGCTTTGTAAGTTCACAACTTTTACTATACATTTATTTTTTGTGTCTGCTTATATTTTATGTATGCTTAATAAAATTTGTTTTTAAAAAATGAGCAAAAGTCTTGAATAGACATTTTTCAAATGAGGCTATACAAATGGCCAAAAACCACTATGAAAAGATGTTCAGCATCACTATCTATTAAGGAAATACAGATCAAAATGAAGTGTTATAATTTTCACACCTTATAGAATGGCCATTATTTGGTGAGAATGTAGAAAGTTGCAACCTCTGTGGAAAAGTTTGGCTGTTCTTCACAAACTTAAATATAAAACTGCCATGTGTTCCAGCAATCCTGCTACTAGGAATATATTCAGTAGAACTGAAAACAAGGGCACAAATCGATATTTGCACACTGATTCACAACTGCTAAAAGATGGAAACAACCCAAGTATATATCAACCAATGAGAGTATAAACAAAATATGGTATATATGTACAATGAAATACACTTTAGCTGTAAGAAGTAATGAAATTGGGATGCATATTACAACGTGAATGAACCTTGAGGACATTATGTTCATTGAAATATCAAACACAAAAGTACAAATATTATATGGTCTTACTGATAAGAACTAAAATGATGAGTAAATTTGCAAAGATAAATTCTAGAGTATAGTTTACTAGAAAATGAATTGCTTTGAGAATGGGAGATGATATTTAATGCATTTATAATTTTTGATACAGTTTATTGTGAATATTTTTTGAAACGAATAGAGTTGATGGCAATACATTACAGTGAGTATAATTAACACTGCTATTTTATAAATAATGATTGTGGCTGAAATGATAGTCTGTGTATGTAATATTTCAATTGAAAAGAAGCTAACAGTGATTTTGGTGGTGGATGAAGATTGACATTAATAGTACAAGAATCTTATTCCTTTACAAAGTGTGAAATAAATGGTAATACATGGGAAAATCACAACTAATGTAACATGGATTTTAGTTAAGAGTAATATTGTAATATTTTTGCAGCAATGGCAAAGAAGATATATCACTCCTGTGGTGGAAGATGGTCTGTATTTAACAGAACAGATATGAAAACATTCTCTCATGAAATATAACAAGTATATAATACTAATTCAGGGTGGCATTAACCGGATGGTTGGGGGAAAATACCCCAAATGTAAGATATTGGCTATAGTTAGTAGTAATGTTTTGATGATGCTCTTTCATAGTTTGCAATAATTGTTTCACAAATATTCAAGGTGTTGATGGTAAGGTAATGTATGGGAACCCTGTACGACATTAGGCAAGTTTGTTTTGTAAGCTCACAACTTATGCTAAACACTTAGTGTTTATGGATGTTCATGTATGAATGTTAAACTTCAATAAAAAAGTTTAAAAATTTTCAGTAGCTGTGTGGCACCACTGACTTACTAGGGAAACTTGTTAGAGCTTATTTTATTTAAAACTGCAAATTCTGGCTTAGTTAGATAGACACAGATCTGACTTCCTGAAAAGTGTAGACAATTTTAAACATTCTGCCTTGTCTATAAAAAATCGTTGAAAGGATGTTTCAAGGTAGTTTTGAAAGACAATTGTGAATCAAAATAGCATACTTCTAAGGCTCTTGCAATACGTAGTGACACAGTAAGGAATAAAAATAAGTAAACCATAAGGAAAATTGAATTTATGATTAGCATGGGAAGAGCTATAAAAAAACAGAAGACTTGCTAAGGGTGCAGCAGTATGAGTGGAAATCGGGAGTTTCAATAAGACAAACCTGAACTTTACAAATAACTCATCTCTTTGACTTAAACAATTTGTGACCTTGAAAGTTTAGTCAGCTATTTTGAATTGCCATTTTTCCATGTTCAAATATTGTATAAATAAGATTATATTTGAAGAATTCTCTAATAATTAGTTGTATAATGTATGAATATTTACTTTAAAGGGGATCATAGGGAAGAAATTTAACTTATATGGACTTTTTCCTCCTAATGGCCTAATGACTGATGGAGATAATCATGTTGTTGAAAGTAAGAAAATGAAATCACCAGAGTTGCAGTCAATGATTAGAAGAAATACAATATTAAGATTCAGAAGTGAAAGGAATTAAAAGTTTAACATTTCTAAGTAAATTGGCATGTACTATGTTTGTAGCTAGAGAAATGGAAATAAAGTTCAGTGTCTTGAAAGAGATAAATTTCAAGCTATAATTTTAACAAGTGGATAAAAACGTAAATGAATTTGGGATACTAAAAAACATATGTGATAAAGATCCAGGTAAAATAGTATTCCGAAAAGAAAGGCAAAGAATGAAAATCTTTCATGAGAGTTTATTACAGCTGTTTAAATTCCAATGTATTTCTTCCCAAAGATGTTAAGGTATATATATATAAACTTCTCATAGGGATAATTTAGCACATTCCTCAGCACATGAGTTCTTGTTTTATTTCCACCATATTAAGTTATGTTTTCTCAGGCAGTTTATTCCTAAAGAGTTACAAAATGACCCCTGGCCTTGCTGGCAACCCTAAGCAGCCTCTGCACTTCACCTAAGCTAAGAGATAATTGCATTTTCTGGATTTGCTGTGACAGGAAAAGGCTGTGAATTTCTTTGTTAGATTTCTGCATTGTATCAATATAGAAGTGGTGCTAAATAGTCAATGCTTATTTAGTACTTCCAATTTGTCAGTTATTTTGAGTCCTTCGGTGGAAATAATGCCTTTATTCTGAAAAGATTATAGGAGATGCAGATGAAGAATGTGAGGCACAGATTGTTTACCCAGAATCACACAAATAATAGCTGGCATAGGAAATAATTCCAGGCAGATGGGGAAGCACTTTTACTCTCAGACACTTTGCTGTTACCCACCCCTTCTTAAGAACACACCAGCACCGGCATTCCCACTCCTCAGGGCTCTCTTCCACGGCGTCCCACCGTCCGCCTCGCGTTCAAGTCGCGCGCAGGCACCCGCGGTCGGGCGCTGGGAGCCGGGCGCCGGCGGCGGGCTGGGCTCCAGCTGCGGGCTGGGCTCCGGCGGCGCTCGCCTCTATGGAGCCGCCCGCTGGCCTAGGCCAAGGCGCACAGCCCAGCTCCCGCCGCCCTGCCTTCCCGCACCGAGTGTACTGCGGCAGCCTGAGCCGGAACGCAGGTCCGAGCGCCCCGCAGAGTGGTGGGCGGCTGAGGACGCCTTGCCAGCAGACCACACCATGAATTCGGACTCAGGCGAGCAGAGCGAGGATGAGCTGGAAGGCGCCGCAGGTACCGAGGGGCCGCGGCTGCCTGGCTGGGAGGGTTCAGGCCGGGGAAGAGGGTAAGCCGGGGTAGGAAATCGCGAGTATTTCTTCGAGCTGCCAGGAGGGAGGGCTACCCCCCAGCAGCCGAGCCCTTCCAGGCCCGGACCAGGGCTTTCCCCCATTGCACTTGGGCGCGTTGGGGCGAGAGGAGGTGAATTTGGGGTGGCAGAACGCGCTGCCGGATTCCTGCAGCGGCTTGGGTCGCCCTGGCTGGGTGGGGTGGGGCAGGGGCAAGGCTCCGGTAAAATCCGTCCTGTAGTTTGCTGCAGTGAGGGTTGCAACACATTTACCTTTTGAAATAACTTTCCGAGCGCGGGATGGAGCGCGGGGCGCTGGGGACACGCTGCGGAGCAGGTAAACTCGTCCGAGGGCGTGATGGGGGACTCAGAGAAGGAAAGGTCCGGGTGGTGGACCGCAGGGGTCAAACGGAATCTGGCGGCTGAGGTTCACCAGGTTGCTAGGGGAATCAGTGTAGATGCCCTCGCCCATCCTTGCTCGGCAGTGGGCAGACGCAGGCGCCCGCAGGAGCCAGGCTTCGCCATTAAGAAGCCCCTCTGGCTTTTTGAGCAATTGATAGATATGAAAGCAATGGGATGCGTACCTAGGGGAAAAAAAATGTTACTTCTCCCAAGCCTATCCCTGACACTGAGCAATAGGAGGAAGCCACTCACAGCCTTGCGTCCACTAACCAGCAGGCCTTTCCCCGCCCACAGCGTAAACACCTGGCACCGGCCTGCCATCCCCAGGTGCCCACGGCTTCCTGCGCAGGAACAGCCTAGAAGGCAGACCGGTGGCCTGTGGGTTGGGACCCTCCTAGTACAGACTCGAAGCCCCAGATTAGTCCCCCACTTCCCAACCTCAGCTCGGAGTCCTGAGAGTGAAGGACAAGGGACCGAAGGCACCTATGGCCCAGGCGGTGGTGTCAGAAAGGCAAGCTCAGGAGCCAGGCAGAACAGTGCCAGGCGTTATGGCAAGGGCCCTACATCTCATTCCCTTTAATCCTCACTGGCACCCAGGGAGATGGTTATCTTCATTTTACAGAGAATCTGATAGGTTAAGTCTCACAGCCAGGACAGAGTGACTTCCTTTTCATTACATCATATTTCTCACCAGCACTGTGGTCAACAGCTTTGGGTGAATGAGAAGGGGGAAAGGGCTGGCAAAAGGAAAGGTGGCCTAACCAAGATGTCTGTGTGTAAGGTATAGTTAGTAAACATGAGCCCTTTTTGAGGCTGTATGTTTCCGTGACCATAAGCACCGAGATTTCACCCCACAGGTAGCTTGTGGGTCTCCTCGTCATCATTTGAAAGTTCCAGTGGGTGTTTTATGTGTATCTAAGTATTTTTTTCAAGGCTCAAGAGGTCAGTGACATTGACACTGATGCTTTACTCTCTTGCCATCCCAGGAATTAACAGTCTTCGTGCTCCCTCTGCCCCCAATTATCCAACTTCTTGAAGAAGAGAAGGGATAAGGATAAGGAGGCCTAAAGATAGAAGAGAAAACAAGGGGGCTGGGGAAGAAGAGAAACTCCAGAATAGCTTGTACCTAGGTGAGTGTTGGGAAAGAGTTCTTAAGTGCCCTGACACCTTCTTAACCCCACCATGACTCAGCATAGAGTGCCGGTGTTCATATCAGTTTGTGTCAGAAGGCTCCTGCCCAGCTAACAGCAAACTTTATCCCCTGAAGTCAGGTGGGTCAGACGAGGAATAGGGCAGCCAGCTCCTGTGAATGTTCACCATATGTGTGTGCCATACTGTTTTCTACAGGAGTTTCTACTTTCTTTGCGCTCTCGAATCTCACAAGTTGAATATTTATTCGAATGTCACAAGCCATTCTGCTAAATGGCATTCAGTCTTGGTGACAAAGCCTCATAATATGATGCTCATTCATCACCTCGCTTATGGCTGCATTCTGTCCAGTGGAACCCCTGTTGCAACTTCAGAGGCAGGTTGAATATCAGATATATTATCCATAGGGGCTGACCTTTGTCCTTACGGAACACTTGGCATTCATCTGCTAACTTGTACCTACACAAGTCAGACAGGTGGAGGGGTTTGTAACTGAGAAACACAGCAGGGTAGGTGGAACCTCTTGGAATATTTACACATGTGTCTGTGTGTTCCTCCCGCATAGGAAGTTGAAATATAAAGCTGCTTCTTCCTCAGCACCATTTCCTTCCCAAAAATTGTGAAAAAGTTCTGCCTTAACAAGGACTTTATAAGATTAAAAGCCTGTACTCTGGTATCAGACAGTCCTAGGTTTTATTCTCCACGTGATGGGCAAGTTACTTAACCTCTCCCAACCTCAGTTTCCCCCTCTTTAAAAAAAAGGGGGGGGGCTGGTTAACAATAGTATCACAAGGGGTTGTAAGGATTAAATAAAATAACGTGAAAGTGTTACTCACACATACTAATCATGCTAGCTGTTATTTTGAATATCACCTGATTGGATTATTTTAAGAATACTACTAAATAAAATACCCCCAGAACTTTGTAAAATGTACATCACTAGGCATGTGTAAAATAATTAATATTGTCATTATTTGCACATGAATATGTTTGACTAAAATTTATTTTGATCCTCTCCTTTCACTCTCTTGTTCTTTCTCTGGTATGAGTACAGTATGCATACGCACCTGTGTATACGTGTAGGCATGTTTGTGTTTAGGGTTTTTTTTTTTAAGTTGCCTCTTCTCACCCACATCCATGTTCCTGATCAAGACATGAAGATGAGGATATTTAAACCTGCTGCTTTCCCCACCTCCACCTCCAGTTATAGGTGTAAGAAGCTGTAAAAAGCAAACAGCACTTTATCCAACCCACTGGATAACCTGGAGATGACAGGGTTCCCCTCTGTCATGCCACTACAAATAGAAGAAAAGGAGGCATCCACCCCCTACACTGATGATTTTCTTTTCCCTTCACGGAGGTAGGAGACAGGTAATACTCACCATCCTCCTTTCCATTTTGGCCCATCACTGTCACCTTCCTGGTCACAAACTGGCAAAGGAGTGAGGAAATCTCTGCTATCCACTCACTTTTTACTGTACCCCTCTTGGGACACTTTTCCAAAGATCTCCCCTACTGTATGCTTGCAGATCTTTCATCCAGCAACACACTACTGCCAAGGGGATTGGAGTGTGTGGGGGAAAGTGAGATGTGTCTCCATCTGCATCATCTGTTTTTCAGGAAGCACAGTATGATGCTTGTGTGTCTTTCTGCTGTCTGCAAAATGTACAATATAGCACAACAAAAATCTAAGATGAAAACACTTTAGCAATTTAATTTTTTTATATTAAATTCATGCTGCTAATATTCCAATGATTATTTGTTTTTTTGCTTTCCATAGTCAAAGCAAATGACCCAAAGATGTCCAAACCCCCACAGTAACTCTGTTCTTGTTCATGAGATATTCTGTGGTGTGGGAGCTCAGAATCTTTTTTGTCATGTTATTCCTACTGATGTAGTTGTTCACCCCAATGGGGAAACTAATAACAGTAAATAACACTGACTTGAGCCTACCCACCACATGCACTTCTTCCTTAGAAATATTTTCTTCTTAGACATGTGCTATCTTTCTGTCACTGTCATCTGCCTGCTTGTAGGTAGGGTCAATTCAATAGCTCAAAGCACAGCTTGGATCTTGCTTGTTTTTTCTGGCAACTGCAGAGCTGATGTTCATTAATGTTATGGTCCTTGAGCATTGTGTGAACATCTGCCAGCCCTTCACTATCCTGTGGCCATGAATCCTTGATTCTGCCTCTAGATGACACTGACCTCCACATTCAGCAGCCTGATCTATTCAGGTGTGAACACTGGTAACATATTGTAGTTGCACTTCTGTCTGTCCAGTGTGTTCCAACAGTTCTTTGCCATCCCTTTTCTGCTGAGGTTCACCTGCTCTGACAGCTTCATCAATGAGATTCTAATTCTTTTATCTTCCATGGATTTTGGTGTTGCCTGCTTTTTCTTCATTGCCATGTCCCATATTAATATATATCTGACTATGCTCTAGTTTCCAAATGGAAAAGATAGAGCTGAATCCCTTTCCACTTGTGTCCCCTACTTCATTATGGTGACCATCTCCCTCAATAAAGGCTCATTTGTGTGACTCAGGCATTCTGCAACCTCTGCCATATTTCAGGACACGTTAATTTTCCATTTTATAAATTAAAGATCCCACAATTCCCCTCATGAATCTAATCATATATACTATGTGGAATAAGAAGATAAAGGAAGCTTTGGGGAAAACAAAGAAGGAAAATTTCTTCAGGATGATAGAATGTTCTTCAACTTTATCTCTATGTTGTTCATTCTAATTCAAAATTACTTATTTTATTTTTTAAGATTATTTTCATGTGAAAATTTTGATAGAATTAATCAATAAAAAGATCTCTCAAACTAAGATCCATGAATGACCAAATACAGATAAAGAAAAAAGAAACAGAGAGGTCTGTTGTCATGAGTATGAAAAGCCCATTCACATATAATTTATTTTATCAGCTTCTCTCTCTCAAACATATATCTTCTCTAAAGATTAAATGTATTTACTTGTCCACTCCAATTTGCTCCTTTTATTAATATAGATAAATATGGAAGAATTTTATTTTTTACTAAATAACTTCTGGTATTCAAAGAGAGGGAGATACTCATCAATTCACTAAGGATTTATTTCTGAGCATGCATGTAATAATAACTGGCTGGGAATACATAATAGCTGTCAAAAAGGCCCATGAATGTGAGGGGGGCTATAATTGGTGGAAGGGTAGCCATACATCTTATCCTGCTTCTATAATTGAAAAGGAGAAGCTCTCCAAAAGAATTTTTATCATAAAGTTAATATTTAGAAAATGGAAATAAATAAAATACATAAAATGACTTCAAAAAAGTATTTTTGCCATTTGTTCAATCTCTGTCATGAGTTTAAAATGGGATTAAATTTTCCTACATCCTACATATTATTAATTGATGATCTATGAAGATTTAAAAGAAGACAGTGCATGAATGCATGAAAGCGTGCATTTAAAACTTCTTCTCAAAAAAGTTTCACTTCTTTTATACTTAGAAAAACTCTTACCTTAAATTTTGTAATAAATTTCTCAGATGTCATTCTAAATCATTCATAAGGCTCACATATTCCATAAAGTCACACATCTGTGCAATATATAAATAGTAACTAACTGAATTGCCTTCAGAATTCTTATTTGGAATATGAGAATTAAAGTACCACTACTCCCACTATTGCCGACCTTACAAATATTATTTCTATTACTATTTGTATAGCTACTACCACAAATATTTCATTTTGATATCAGAAGATTGCTTTGATAGTAAATTTATTATAATACACTTTATTTAACCCAAAGATAGAACTTTTTTCACTTACTTCATCAAGAAATCATTATTTTAAAGAGTATGGCTTCCAGCCAAAATTCTATGTAACATCTTTCAAGTCCAACCATAGGCAATTTCAAGGGCTTTCCCTGTAGAACTCATGGAGGAAAGCTATGCTCCCTGCGAAAAATGAGGTGCAGTCACTGCAGTACTACCTCTGGAAAGAGTTGTAGTCAGAGACTCACCCTCTCCCCATTTCAAACCAGGCTCATACATTTTCCTATTTTCATTTCACTTATTTATTTATTTGAAAACTCCTTAAATGGGAAATAGAGTTCATTAAAATGGGTGTAGTAGATAGTTCAGTATCCACTAGTTCCTCCCATTTGTGCATTCATGTCTCTTTGTCATGTGGCTTTACTTCATTTCCCATCCAAAGGTGTAGTTTTCTCCTCCTTGCATATGGGCTGACCTTGTGATTCTTTTTGATGAATAGAATGTTTTAGAAAGGATGGAGTGCAAGTACTGGAGTGCAAATTCTAGGCACTAGAATTTTCTTAAAATATACCATGAAACTACCATTCATTTTCTTAAAATAATATCATGAAACTACCATGCTATGAAGAAGACTGTCATATAAAAACTTGGTGGTATTGGTGGTGGGGTAATATATGTAACCCCTGCAT
This sequence comes from Cabassous unicinctus, assembly GCA_029593785.1. Lineage (NCBI taxonomy): Eukaryota > Metazoa > Chordata > Mammalia > Cingulata > Chlamyphoridae > Cabassous > Cabassous unicinctus. Next base: position 19,147 of record JAQZBX010049871.1, read on the forward strand.
GATGTTATGCATGTTTATCTTATAAGCTCACAACTTTTACTAGACCCTCATTGTTTATGCATATTCATGTATTAATGATATTCTTCAATTAAAAAAATAAAAACACATGGAGGAAAAAGGTAAAGTCTTTGTGTAAGAAAATGCACATATATGCATATGTATTTATATATCATTTTACAAATATTGGTATGTACTGTGAAAAATCTTGATTTTTATGAACAATTAAAATATATATATATATATATAAAAAGACAACACAGATGAATCAACATGAAAAAAAAAAAAGTCTTTGCCAACAATAACTCTGAGTTACACGTGTGGGGCCGTCTTGGACCTTGCAGCACAACCAGGCAATCCTCCTATAAACACTTTGTTATATTAAGTAAGCCCATCAGAAACTTTGCCTATATACAGAATCATGCAGAACAACAAATTTTTGTTTTTTAAGATTCTAAGTTTTGGGGTGGTTTGTTAGGCAGTGTTACAGGTAATGAGGAATGTTATGTACTTTCATTTCTTTCACAAAACCCAGCACATTGCTCTTATGGTAGATTCCCTACAATTCAAAGTAATATTCATGTCTAAAATTCACAGGGACAGCTCCTGGCATAAGAAAGTAACTAGTTCACCTTTCTTTTGAATTTTGGGTACTGGTAGGAATCTC
>JAQZBX010049872.1:0-19810 GCA_029593785.1 Cabassous unicinctus
AAACTAAGTCCACAAAAACACTCACGGTGAGTGTGAATGTTCTAGCAGATATATTGATAATCTCCAAAATCTGCAAGGAACAAAGAATCCATTCAATAGGTCAATAGATAAACACTGTGCTATATCTATACAAGGAAATATAGCTTAGAGATAGAAAAAAAAGAACTGTTCCATCCAGCCACAAAAGGAAGGCTGAATCTCAAATGACTGCTGCTAATTTAAATTAATCAATTTAAAATGCTATGTATGTATGATGTCAACTATAAGACCATATGGATAAGGCAAAATAGCAAAGAATAAATTGATGATCACTCGTTGGCAGGGATAAGGAGGTGAACCACAGGTGACTATTTAAGCAGTGACACTGTTCTGTATAGTACAGTGTGAACACATGACATTATACATTTGTAAAATCCATTGAATTTGACCACACAAAGAGTGAAATTTGATGTATGAAAATTAAAAATTCATTTACAAAGTTAAGGGAAAACCTGGATGGAATGCAAATTATTCAAAAACTATGTAACTGTGTTACTATGTATGACATGCCGTCTTTGAAGGACAGGGGAAACGTGCTGAAATATGTAATATTGAATGCTAATGAAGTCTATAAAATGAATTCAATGCACACTGGACATGAGTCCTGCACTCTAGTTGACACGGTTGTATCCCACCAGGGTTTGGGTTAACACATCTATTACTTCTGTATCTGTATCAAGTAATGAAGTAATTGGATGGCAGATGGGGATTATGTTTCTCACTGTGGATGGGGAGGTGAAAGATAAGCAAGAAAGGATGCTGGAGTGTTCTATGTGATAAAGGTAGACATCAGTATGACCTCATGTGTAGGCTAATATAGATAAGGAGGATTACATGCACAGATAGTTACTGACATGTGTATAGGCACAAGTTAGTGGACACGTATATATTTCCTTAGTCTGTGAGCAGAGAAGGCCTAGATGCCACAGAAACGAGGAGGAGAGCTTCTGAACAGACCTTGTATTTTAACAACATTCTCCAATTCAAGATTTCTTGGAGAAATGATTGACTCTAGGACTGGGGAAAGAAACATACAAGAAGTGTCTGGAGCATGTCATATTACCAGATAGGAAGTAGATGCTAAAATAAAATCCTCAATGTAGGGGAATATCAGAAAAAACAGGGCACTGCCGAAAGAGTTTCCAAGAAAAAAATGGAACAAATAGAAGAAAATAAATAAATTAGAATCAATTCTCAATAAAAAGTATCAAATAAATATCATGAACCATTCCTATGTAAATAAATAATTGACTGAATACATAAGAAATATCCTCCCATGCAGATGCATTCCAATAATTTATGCAGACGTTGCTCTTTAAGGAGGTGGAGCAAAACTTCCACTCCTGAAGTCTGGGCTTAACTTAGTGACTTCTTTCCAAAGGTGATATATGGAAAGGCAGAGGAATGAGGGATTTCATAGTGGGAAAACCTACAAACACTGTTGATCAAGGTCAATATCAACAGTGATAAGTCATATTGATAAAATGCACCCTGCATATGATGTCATGAAAATGTCACTTTATTTCAGGTGTTTTCCTCTAAACACACAGAATCTCAGTCTCGTAAGAGAAAAACAGCAGACAAATCCCCACAGAGTTACATTTTACAAACTGCCTGACCAGCACTCCTCAAAACTATTCAGCTCATCGAAAACAAGGATGGTGTGAGAAAGGGACTAAGTGACTAAAAATTCATGACAAATAAATCTAATCTGGTAATCTGGATGGGTGACATGAAGAAATGGGGAAAGTGAGTGCATGGTTATGGAAACTCTATCTACTATCCTTGCAATTTTTCTCTAAATCTAACACTATTTGAAAAATTAAGTTTATTAAGAAATCAAATTTTGGTGAAACGCAAAATCATAGGAAAACAAAAACTTTGAGTTTCCTTCCAGACTTTATTAACTGCCTTGGACAAGATTATCATCCGGCTGTAAATCTCATATTCTTCATCCATTAAATCAGATTAGTGAAACCAATATCAAAGAACCATTGAAAGAATTAAATAAAACAATGAATATAAAATGTCTGGTATTGTGCCTAGTATTAATAGTGAATATTTTACACATTATGACTCAACCCCACACAGATTCACTCCCCACTCCTCCTTCCCTATTTCCAACCCTCATCATCAATGTGAGCTTTTGACAATGGCAGCAGTCACCCTGACCCAGAGTGTGCTTGCCACAGGGTGAGACTTTGTGTGAACATCACTAAATACAAACCCTGCACTCACTCTCCAATAACTTCAAACATAAATATCCATCTTGTGGACAAGACACAAGTCTCTCTGTTATTTGGCTACTGTCAACCTGTCTGAGCTCATGTTCCACTTGTCTGGTTCTGCCACTCATTGTTCACCAGATATTAATAAATATTCCTACAACCTAACCACAGCTTATGGTTATTTTGATCCCAGTTATCTGTCCTACATTTTCTTGGAGTGCTTCTATCCCTTTCTCCTGCTGGAATTACCCCAATTCCTCCTTCACCACTCAGTACAATTAACACTTACTTGTGAAGACTTCACAACCTTCATAGTTTGAGTCCAAACTTTTGGATCATCTTCAGGAGGATTTCATAGTCACATCAGGATATTGCATGTACGAATTCTGTGTTTTCAAACCCATTTTGATGATTTTTTTTCAATAAGAAGAACATAGTGTTACTCATTTCTTTATTCCCAGAAAAATATTTAATGCTTATCATCAAGTATTTGAAGAATAAATGTTTGTTGAATGACTAAATAAAAAAAGAATGAGAAAACAGCATCAGACAATTGGCAGTAATTATGGTCTATGGCATATATTTGTTATATTTTTTACATACCCTCCGATTTTTAACAAAATCTATAACAAATAGTCAAAACAATGTAAGGTATTGTGGGAGCAGTATTGTATGGGAATTCTGCATATATCATGATTGTAAGTTCACAGCTTCTCATATATATAAGAAATAATCATGTATATATATGAGGATGAAAGTGAATAAGCAGATACCTATAACAATTTTAGAGAAAGAAGCAGCAGTGCAAGAGGAATAAAGTTTGCTGAAATAAAGACAAATAAGAAGGATTGGAGAAGGAAGATATTTTAGGGTACCTACTACCTACTTCATCTCAGATATTTTAAATAGGCAAGACTTTGTATGATTTTACTTTCTTTATGTATGTACCTTGTTATGTCCTTAAAGTTACCACCAGTAAAAGGCTTCCCTTTAGCTATAACACATTCCCCCAGTACCGATGATGATTCTGTGACTCACCATAACATTTCCAAGGAAGGGTGTGAATTCACCAATGTAGATTCTTCCTTGAGTGAGGGATGAAGTTGGAAGCTCTGCTCCCAGGAAGGGCAGGAAATGGAGAAACTGGCGAGGTCTATAGAGAACAATTGAGTTTCCTCAGAAGACTTGGGGTAGTTTATGAGAAGTATTTAGGTTTTCATTACCTTTGGGATTTATTTCCAATGAGTGTAATTAATGAAGTATTCTTTTGTCTCTCTTCTCCATGACACATTTAGCTCTCTGGAGGAAAGAAATAAAAACACAAAGCAAACTTGTGCCAGTTTTGACCTTTGGGAGGCAGCTTTGGAGCTCCATGTTCATCTCTTATTCCAGTGATTCCATCCTCCCAGGGGGTGGTCCTCTCTCCTTAGGTGTGGCCTCTGGTATTGCAAGATTTCCCATAATGATTTCCGTATTGCTGATTCTGGAGAGTGATTCTGGATACACTAAAACATCTTCTGTCTGATCTGTCTCATCGGGCACTGACTCTCATTCATGAGGCTGTCCTCTCCACATAGGATTTCCTCTTGTCTCACTTCTGCTTTTTTCCCCATAGTTAGAAATATCTGTTCAACCTATTCAAGTGTTTGTTTCCTCTGGCATTCAACAAATATTTATTCAGAATACTCTATGCTAAACATTAAACTATGTTCTGGTCATGGAGATAGATGTAAGGTATGGTGCTTACTCTCATACAACTCCCTTTCTAAACAGGCCAAAAGATATGGCAATAAATATATACAACACCTCAAGTTGGTATACTCAGAACTGGTGAAATGTAATTCCATATGAATGAAGATTGCCTTTTCCATTTCTGCTTAAATTTCCTGGAACTTTGATAGGGATTACCTTGAATCTATGGATCACTTTGTGCAGTACTGACAGCTTAATAATAGGAATCCCTCCTATCCATGAACACAGGATGTCTGACCATTCCCTTACATCTTCTCTAATTTCTTGCAACAGTAATTTCTAGTTTTCAGTGACTAAGTCCTTCAAATCTTTAGTTTAAATTGTGTTGTTTTTTTAGATGTTATAGTATATGAATTTTTTTTAAATGCACAGTTAAGAATGCTCTTTGCAAGTGTATAAAACACAACAAATTTCTGCATGTTAAGTTCTTACATTGGAGTAGATGTGGCTCAAGTGGTTGATTGCCTGCCTCCCACATAGAAGATCCTGGGTTTGGTTCTTGGTGTCTCCTGTAAACACAAAAACAAATAACAAGTAAAAGAAACAAATAAACTACAACAAAAAAAAAACTCAGGGAAGCCAATATGCCTCAGTGGTTGAGCGTATGCTTCCCACACATAAGATAGTTTCAATCCCCAGCATCTTGTATGTAAAAAAAAAAAAAAAAAATTGTACCTTGCATTTTGGCTGCATTTATTTATGAGTTCTAGAGGTTTCTTGTGTAAGATCTGGCATGTTCTCTAAAAAGGCTCATGACATCACTGAAAACAGGTAGTTTTACTTCTCCCTTTCTAATTTGGATGTAATATATTTAGTTTTATTACTTAATTTCCTAACTTCCAGTACAGCTTTGAATAGCAATAGTGAAACAGGCATCCTTGTCTTGTTCCAGACCTCAAGGGAATGGCTTTCACTCTTTTCACACTGAGAATAAAATGACCTCTATTTTAATAATGATGCTGTTTATCATGTTGAGGAAGTTACTTTTTTGAGTGTTTTTACTTTGAAGTGGTGATGGAATTTATCATTCACATTTTCTGCATGAATTGAGGATTTCTTGTGATTTTTCTCTTCATTGTATTAATGTGGTGGATTACATTGATTTTCTTATGTTGAACACCCTTTTGTGCTGAGATAATCTCACTAGGTCATGGATACTTCTTTTAATATGCTAGTTTTTTTTGAGTGATTTTGGGTCTATATTTTTAATGCAAATTGGTCTTTGGTTTTTTTCCTTATGTCTTTATGTAGCTTTGATATCACAATAATTTTAGCTTCATAGAATGAGCTTTGAAGAGATTTCAAGTTGGAAAATTTTGATAAGTATTATAATTATTTCTTCTTTGAATATTTTATAGATTTCACTATGGAAACTGTCTCATCCTAGACTTGTAATTATAGGGATATTTTTGATGACAACTGGAATCTGTTTATCTGTTATAGTTTTCTTGAGATTTTTCTTTTTTTCCATTAATTTAGGTAAATTGTTTCTGGGAATTGACCCATTTTTCTGTGTTGGTAGACAATTGTTCATAGTAGTCATTCATAATCACTTTAAAATCAGCAATATCTAGCAAAGCCACCAATTTTCTCCTGTATTTTAATGATTTGCATCTTCTCTTTTTTTCTTTTTCAATCTAAATAAACCTTGGCTATTTCATTAAAATTTTTTAATAATCAATTTCATTAGTTCTCACAGCTGTTTTTTTATACTCTATTCCATTTCTCTCCACTTAAATACTTATTATTTCCTTCCTTATACTAGGTTTAAATTCATATTGCCCTTTTGTTTCTATTTTCCACAAGTCTGTAGATAGACTGTTAATTTGTGATTTTTTTAATATATAAGGATTCACACCTATAAATTTCTCTAAATCTTTAAAACTCATCCCTAAACTAGTCTAACAAAAGGAGTTAATTTAGCCACAAAATAAAAACTAAAATGTACTGTGATGGGCAGCAGAGTTCAAAAGACAGTTCCAGTTTTGACGGATAGTTATCACTGAAGAACTTGAGATTCTCTATTAGTGAATAGGTTTCATATGAAAATGAAGTCCAAAATTCTCCTTAGTAGAAACTCTGGTTAGAGATTCCTGTATAAAAGTGGGATCCTTGGAATTACAGGGGCAATGTAAAGGTTAACAATGTATAAACACATGGATCAAATATGAGCATCAAGATAAACACTTTCCTGACACTGGTGCTACATGGTAGAAAGCCCTCTGAATGACAAACCTGTGTGCAGTTTGAAATCACAACACTTTTGTGGCCTTAAAAGCTGTAAGTGGAAAACTTAGTGTTAAATTTTTATGGCTATCTAAAAGCAAAATAAAGCCAAATGTAAATTCTCTCTTTCTACCAAGACCTCCAAGAATTCACACAAATATGGGTCCAACAAATCAAACAGAAAACAATTTTAAAACTCAGCATAGACAATAAGAAAACAAGTTACAATAACTAAAAGGCAGAAGAAAAGGAGACAATGTAAAAGGGATTTGTTTCAGATTTTGAAATTATTTAGATAATATGAAACAACATTTTTAATGAATTTTAGAAAACTAAAAATATGTATTACAATATAAAAATGGCATAAACATATTTCAGTAACAAATAAATAGAACCTCTAATTACTGAAATATACAATGGTGAAATTTTAAAATATCAATGTAGTGGAACTGGGAGAAATTTAGCTGCAATGGAAACCAATGTCCCACCCACCCTGAAACAATTTAGAAAGTAAATCAAATTTATATATGTGAATTTTCCAACTTCTGATACTTTCTCTGTGTCCCTGCAGGTGCTACCAGTAAAGAATTCCCTCCCATGATATTTTCTTCCCACAGCAAAAGAAAACTTCTGTGGTTCATTCCAGTGATTTTTTTGTTCCACTGGTGGTTTCCTCCTTGGAAAATGAATAAATGCAAAATATCCTCATTCCAGAAACTCCGGGAGATGAAACACATATGTAACCATGCTTGGGATGATGTGTTTCAGAGCAAGGTGTGTGCTTCCAAATATTCTGAGAAGGGTGATCTGGAAATGAGGGGAAATGAGAATGGTGTCATTGGGGAAAGACACTAGGAGATGAAATCCAGAACCTTCTCATCCAATACTCTTACTCTAGCATTTGTTTCTCTTGCAGAGTCAGCTGTTGGCAGTGTAGGAAGGAATCATTGCTCCTATGTGTGACATAAACTCACTTTGACACTGGCTACGTTATTATGGTGCATTATATGAAGTAAATCCTCTGTTACTGTTTTCTATTGTGTCTTTATTTCAATGATGTTCCCTGGACCTGATGGTGTTTATTCTCACTCCCCCACTCTGGGCAGTTAATCTTCAATTGACCATGTTCATCTTTTCTAAATTTCTCATGGTAGGGTCCCAAAATCATTATTCTATTTAAACAACATAATACAATTGAACAGAACAGTGCTCACTCAAATAGAGTTGTTTCCTCCTTTTATATAAGATATATTTCATGGTTTACAGGCAGCAATCAAGTCTCTGACTTCTCCAGGAAATATACTAGTATTTCCCTCTGTAAAATAGCCTTTATTCCTCACTCAATTTATGGAAGTTTCCTTAGCTGAAATCTATATTTTAGGGTCTCTCTTCAAGTTTTACCTTTAAAAAAAAAAACCCTAAATTTCACTTAAGTTTCACTGACAGCTGACAATGTGATTTTTTTTTCTTGGAGACATTTATAGTGTCTTAAAAAGTAAATTTAGTTTTCCATCAGAAAAAATTTCTACACTCATTTTAGAGTGAATCATGGATTTCACAGATTGTGGTATCCTGGAGAAGAGTAAAATTCTACTGACAAAACCAGGAATATTTTTATCTTTGAAAGAAAAATAGAAAACACAATAATCAGAAGGAAGTAAAGATCTATGTAAGTATGTAAGTTCCAGGAGGATATAGCACAGTTCATAAGCTCTCCATCAGTCACTCATGACGTGTGCTTAAAAAAAATCTTAGCATATGAATCAATGCATCAGAAAGGTATTTAGAAAGGCAACAGAGAATGATCTTAGGGAATTTTGAAAGAAATACAATCACACTGTATCTTTATTTACATTTAAAATATAACTAAGTTTCACATCCAGCATCCAGTCTACACAGTATGGTAAGAGACCCAGGAGAAAAAATTCTAAAACGTATGATTGGTTTTCTCTTTCCATGTAGATGAAGATTTTCCTGGTAAAGATATCAGAGCAATGCAATTTTAACCACAAGCCGTGATCAGAAAAATGCAAAAAATGTTATGGTTTCTATTGTAAGCACATTAAGTTAATATTTTTATTGATTTTATATAGATCTAGTGCCCTTATCTGAAACTGTCAGGGAAAACATAAGTTCCTGCTTCTCCTTGAAACTTTTGCTAACTAGAAATCTTTGTCCATAATAGAAAACACTATGTCAAGGCAATATTTTCCATTACAAATTCTCTCAGAATTTATTTTAATCAGCAAACATTATGACCTGTCTTTTTGTACCCTGTGACAAAATAGTGAAGGAGAAAAGCAAAGTTGTAGGAACCACATTACATGGTTGCAACATTTACTATTAAAGCACAATAATTAAACAGAATGCTATTGATGAAATAGACAAATAAACCCACACAAATGGGGTCTACTGCTGTTTCACAGAGGACAAGGGCAAATTGATGTAGAAAGTGTGGACTTCTCAACAAGTGGAGCTGGAACAATAGGATGTGATCATGCCGAACAAAAAAAGAATTTAGGCACAGGTTTTATTCATTTCACAAAAATTAAATCAAAATGAATCATACCACTTAAAAGTAAAGTGCATTGTAAAAGTGCAAGACTAAAACATAAAGAAAATCTAGGGGCCCGTGGTATGGTAATGAGGTTTTAGATATAGCAACCAAAGCATGATCCATGAGAGTAAAATTTAAATTTAGTTTTTATTCAAATGTAAAATTTCTGCTCTGTGAAAGACATTGAGAAGGAATTTAAAAAATTTTATATATTAGGAAAAAATATTAACAAAACACAATTGATAAATGATTTGTATACAAATGTACATATTACTCTTAAAACCACAAAATAAGAAGGCAAATGTTGAATTTATAAATAGGCAAAAGGTCTGAACAGAATCCTATCCTAAGAAGATATACACTTCCTAAATAAGCATACAAAAAGGAGCTCAAACTCCCTGGCACCTATGTATTATTACCAAGTGCCAACTAGAAATGCATCTGGAAAAAGACTTGACCAAAAGGGGGAAATATTAAACACAAATGAGTTTTTCTGACTAAGAGATTTCAAGGTGTGTTGGGAGGTCATTCCAGAGGTTAAGCCTATGCACGGCTCAGCAGGATCTCATTGACTGCCACAGTGAACAGTACATTAAACAGCCCGGATCCTGATGGCTCTAGAGACATCTAGACACTATAAGCAGGGCAGAGAATCTCAGGAATTCAGCACCCTGTCAGTGGGCCTTATTTTGCAATTTATGTTCCCCAGTGTAAAAGATTTAGACTCATCTATAGATTCCCAACACATGGCTCTTCTGTCCCTTTTATTTGAATCTATGATTAGCACTATACAGGTTAAAAATTTATAACCCTGAGTCAAATCTTTGGTCTCTTAAAGTGCTGGTTGAGCCCTGAATCTAAGCAGAGTTTCAGCACCTACTCTCCAGTTCATTGGATATACCCAGGACAGCAAACAAGGAGATGGTGATGGACAATGCATAACAAAAGGAACAGACAGTGTCTGCAACTGCAAGCAAGGTATTTCCATACATTTGTCTCATGGGATCTAAGCTCCCTCTAAATTAGAAATAAAGTGGACATCACAATCCCAAAATTCACAAGATTTGTGAATGAACAATGGACTAAAAGAGATTTATTATTATTCTAGCTATCAAAGAACTTTTATCATTGATATGGAGACAGTGGCCACCAGAGATTCTGAGTGGAGGGAAAGGGAAGATCAGGTGTAACACGCATGCATTTTCAGGACATTAGAATTGTTCTGCATGACATTGCAATGAAGAATACAGGCCGTAATAGGTTTTGTCACAACCTAAAATTTTGTAGAACAGACTGATAACTATAATGCAAACTATAGTCCACAGTTAGAAGAAATCCTTCACTATGTGCTCATCAATTGTAAAGAAATGAAACTTTCTAATGAAAGACTTTGTTAATATCGGAGTGAGTGGGAGGGGGAAGGGGTGGCATATGGGAAACCCTTATACTGTCATGTAAAATTTATGAAATCTAAACCTACATTAAAATTTAAATATTAAAATAAATAAACAAATAAAATTGATGTTGAGTATGTGCAATAGTATGACACTCTTTCATTGTTTTGAGAACAGAAAATGGTTCAGCCAGAAGACAGTTTAGCAGTTTCTAGTAAAATTAAACCTAGTCTTACCATAAAATCCAGCAATTCTGCTTTCAGGCATATATGTGGCTGATATGAAAACTTGTGTCTGCACAAAGCCTACACACGAATGTCTATGGCATCTGTTTTTGTCATGTCCAAATCTGAAAGCAAACAAGATGTTGTTCAATAGGTTGCTAGGTGAATTCACTGTGCTGTGTCTATACATTGAAATATTGCTGAGATGAAAAGAAATGTTCCATCCAGCCAAAAATTATATGGATTAACCTTAAGTGATAATTGCTAATTACAAGAAACCAGTATTAAAATGTTGCATATGTTGATATCAATTATACAACCTTCTGGGTAAGGCTAAACAATTCAACAATAGGAAGCTCAGAAGTTGCCAGAGGACTGAGGAGAGAGAAGGAGGGTTGACTAGGTGAAGCACAGGGAATTTTTAGAGCAATGTGTCTATTCTGTATATTGTGTAATTGTGGACACATGACATCATGCATTTGTTAAAACCCACTGAACTTGACAACACAAAGAGTGAACATTATGTATGCAAGTAAAAAAATCACTTACAAGTTCAAGAGAATTCTACATAGAATGAAAATGTTGCACAACTATCCAACTTTATAAAAATGTATAATTTGCCCTGACAAGAGGGGCTGAGGGCAGAGGTGCTGAAAAAGTAATATAGGCTATGAATGGAGGCTATAAAATGAAGTAAAAAAAAACTGTGCATAAGTATAGTACTCTAGTAAAGTAGCATTCCACCATGTATGGATTAACATTTCCAATAATTCTATACATGTACACTGGAATAAAATAATTCATAGACTGATGGCAGGTGAGGGAATATATTTCTCACTGTGAAGTGAGTACTTACAGGTAGGCCAGGGGAGGAGTTTAGAATGTTCTATGAGATAATGATTTAGAGCTAGACACAAGAGTTTGAACTCATGTGTAGGTAAATATAAATACAGAGGGTTGTATGCAGACATATATCTAGACACTCATATGTAAAAGCTTAGTATCCATGCATGTATTTCCTTACACACTCTGCAAACAGGGTCTAGAGTCCTCAGCATCAAGGATCACAAATAGTGCTCAGACCATAGAATTTAACACCGTTCTCCATAAGTGTCTTCTTAGAGAAATTGCTGACTCTGGGACAGAAATATGCAAGAAGCACCTGGCACACCTTGTAGTACCAAAGAGTAAATAGGCACTAAAATAAACCTCTCAATGATAGGGTTGTAGCAAAGAGATACAGAGTGCAACTGAAAGAGCTCCTATGGCCAAAAGTAGAACAAATTGAACAAGAAAAGCAGTATTCCATCACAACCCAAACATGAAAGAAATGTCATGAAACCATCCTGATACAAATAAATTTTTGATTAAGTAAATAAAAAGAGACAAATCTCTCATGCAGAAGAATTCAATAATTTATGTGCCTATTGCTCTCTCAAGCCCTTGGAGCATAAATCTTACTACTGAAGACCTCGTCGTGACTCTTTCCAAGGTAATATGAGGAAAGGCAGAGAAATGAGGAACTTTATTCTAAGGGACTTCAAAACATTGTTGATCAAGATAAATATCAACAATTATAAGTCACCTTGATAGGATACTCCCTGGATATGATATGATGAAATGACACTTTATCTCTGTTGTCTTCCTCCAAAAACCCATAATCCAGAGAAGACATTAGAAAATTGTAACTGAGGGATACATTACAATATACCAGATCTCCATTCCTAAAAACTCTCCAAGTTATCCAAGACAAGGAGATTCTGAGAAGCTGTCACTCTCACAAAGGGATCAGGAGTTCATGACAAATAAATATAAGGTGCTATTTTGAATGACAGATGTTAAGAGCAGGGGAAAGGGGATGAGTGGTTCTTAGAAACTATCTCCCAAATTCTCACAATTTTTCTGTAAATCTAATCCTGTTCTAATATATTAAGTTTAATAAAAATTAAAATTATTAGTGAAATGAAATATCCTAGGGACATCGAACTCCAAGATTCAACCCAGACACAATTACATGCCTTGTACAAGAATATCACATGGCTGTAAGTCTCACATCCTTCATCCCTTGAATCATCCCTTGATTTTATAGAGTAATTGACAGAATTAAATATTGACTATAAAACCTCTGATATTGTGCTTAGTATTAGTAGCCAATATTTCATGCATTATGATTCAACCATACACACATTCACTCCCCACACCTTCCCCAAATCCAGTGTACTATTTCCATTCTTCATCATCAACAGCAATACTCACATTGACCCAGAGTGAGCTTTCCTCAGGGCAAGGCATTTCATGAATATCCCCTCCTATAAGCCAGCCCTGACTCTCCAATAACTCCAAACATAAATACCCCCCTTGAGGGCAAAACAAGAGGATATTTCTTATATGGCTGCTGCCAACCTGGCCAGGCTCATGTTCCCCTTTCAAATCTCTGCCCCTCATTTTTCATCACATATTAAGAAATATTTTTAAAACCTAACCACATTTGTGTCCCTGCTGACTCTTCTTTGTCTGCTTCTACCCCTTTTTCTTCCTGAAATTACTGCAATTCCTCCTTCAAGGCTCAGGACAATTTAAAACTCCCTTATGAAGCCTTCACTAACCTCCACAAAACGAGTCCATTGTTTTCAATTGACTTCAACAAGATTTCAGAGCTATCTCAGGATATATGATTATTGGATACACACATTTCTATGTCTGTAAACCCATTTGGATGTAATCTCCTTAATATGAGAAGCAAAGTCTAACCCATTTCTTTATTCCCAAAATTATATTTAGAGCTCATCATGAAGTAGTTGAAGATTAAACATTTGTTGAATTACTAAAAGAAAAAATGAATGAATGTGGTTAAACAGATACTTTCAACAATTGTACAAAAAAATAAGTGAAACAAGGAGAAACTGCTGAGAGAGGGAAGACCCAAGAGTGAGAGGCCAGAGGAGAAAGACTGGAAGAAGAATATATTTTAGTATATCTGCTATCTATTTCCACTCAGGCTTTTTACGAAGGCAGGGCTTTGTAATTTAAGCTTCCTCTATGGTCATAACCTTTTGATGCCCATAAAACTACTACCAATAAAAGGAATCCATGGAGCCAAAATACATTCCCCAGCACTGGTGAAGATTCTGTATCTCACCCTGAAATTATCAAGGCAGGTTGCAATTTGACCAATGCAGATTCTTCCTTGAATGATGGATGAAGTTGGAATTTCTGATCCCCAGAAGAAAAGGGAGATTGAACCACTCATGAAGTCACTAGAAAACAAAATTGTGTTTTCTCTTCACCAGAGATTAGTAAAGTAGACTTGATATAGTGAAGGAGAAGCATTTAGATTTTCTGAGCCATTAGGGATTCCATTCTCATGAGCTGCATTAATGAAGTATTCTCTTGTCTCAATACTCGCTGAGATACTTACTTCTCTGGAGGTAAGAAAGGAATGCACAATGCAAACTTGTGCCAGTTTTGTCCCTTGAGACAGCTTTGGAGCTCCTTGTTCATCTCTTATCCCTCCAGACACCTACATCACAAGAGGAGGTCACCTCTCTTTAGCTGGAGGCTCTAGTATTGCCAGGTTTCCAATAATGATTTCTCTGATGAGGATTCTGGAGGTAGAATATGGATATACTAAAATATGCTATGTCTACATTCTGTCTCCTTTGGAGTTGGCTCTCATAAATGAAGCCACCCTCTCTCAAGAGGATTTCCTCTTGTCTCACTGCTTCTCCTTTCTACCCCATAGTTAGCAATATCTGTTCATCTCACACAACCATTTGTTTTCTCTGTCATTCAACAAATATTTATTCAGCAATAAGGTATACTAAACACTAAACTACTTTCTGAGTATGGAAAGAAGAATAAGCTACTGTGTTCTTTCTCAAATAGTTCACAGTCTAAACAGCAAAGAAAAAAGGATGTAAATAAATATAACACCCTAAGTGGATACTGCAGTCCTGGTGAATTTTAATTCCTTATGAATGATGGCTGGATTTTCTATTTCTTCCCTTAGACCTCTAGGACTTTGATAGGTATTACATTGAATGCATAGATTATTTTGGGTAGCATTGGCATACTATTAAAACAATTTTATTCACTCACCATACCCATCTTCCATATTGTACAGTCCATGGCTGTCAGTTTAATCACAGAGTGTTGCATTCATCTCCACAATGAATTTTAAAATATTTTTATGACTCAGAAAAATGCCCTTATTAATGATACTTAATATTGTTGTGATATCTTTGTTACAATTGATGAAAACATTACAATATTATTGTTACATACAGTCAGTTTTCTTAAAAATTTTTATTTTTAAAGAAACTGTATAAATCCCAACAGCCCTATTTCAACAGCCCTACTCCAAGACATATACTAGTCAAACTGTTATATGCTCAGGAAAAGAAGAGAAAGAACTGAAGGCACTGAGAAAAAAATACAACGTCACATAAAATGGAAGCTAAATAGAATTGTTTTGATTTCTCATCTGAAACCATTTATGCAAGATGGCAGTGGTATGAGATAGTTAAGGTATGAAAAGAAAAAAATGTCCAGCCAAAATTTTCTGTCCAGCAAAGCTGGCATTCCAAAATGTTGGGGAGTTCAAAATAATCACAGATAAACAGAAATTAAGAGAGTATGTCATTAAGAAACCTGCAATTCAAAAATATTAGTGGGATTTCTGCAGGTTGAAAAGAAAAAAACAGTTGTGAGAGAGTTGGAGGGGAGTGTAAGTACAACTAAAAAAAAAAGAAAAAGAGGAGTAAAAGCAACATATGGCATACATAAACCCAAAGAAAATATGGCTTATTGAAATAATTACTTAATAGTAAAAACACTGAATGTTAATGGAGTAAACTCAGCAGTCAAGAGACACAGATGGGCAGAATGGATGAGGAAACAAGACCCATTTATAGACTGTCTAGAAGAAACTTTATACCCAAGGATTTAAGGAGGCTGAAAGTGAATGGCTGGAAAACAATATTACTTGCAAACAATAACCAAAAAAAGAGTTGGGGCAGCTATACTAACATAGGACAAAATACACTTCAAATGCAAAACTATTACAAGAGACATAGACAGACACTTTATATTAGTAAAAGGGGTTATCGTTCAAGAAGAAAGAACAATCATAAACATTTATGCACCTAACCGGTGCATGTCAAAATACATGAGGCAAAACACTGGGTAAAAAAGTGGAGAAAGGGATGTCTCTATAATCATAGTGGAGGACTTTAATATACCATTATCATCATTAGACAGAACATCTTATCAGAGAATCAAAAAGGAAAAAGACATTCAATAATACAATGTAGTATCTGGACTAATAGATACATACAGAATACTACACCCAAATACAGGCAGATATACATTCTCCTAGAGTGCACATGGCTTCCAAATTTCACACCCAAAGCATGAGCATTGAAACAAAAAATAGATGAATGAGACCTCTTCAATTCTCAATGAACTAAGAAAAATTGAAATCATACAAAGTAATTTCTTTGACCACAATGAAATGAAGCTGGAAAACAGTAAGGGCCAGAGAACCAGATTAGGCACAAAGACAGGGAAGTTAAACTACACACTCTTAGACAATCAGTGGACCAAGGAGGAAATTTCAAAATAAATCAGTAACTACCTTGAAATGAATGAAAATGACAACACAACCTATCAAAACCTATGGATAGAGCAA
This sequence comes from Cabassous unicinctus, assembly GCA_029593785.1. Classification (NCBI taxonomy): domain Eukaryota; kingdom Metazoa; phylum Chordata; class Mammalia; order Cingulata; family Chlamyphoridae; genus Cabassous; species Cabassous unicinctus. The sequence goes on from JAQZBX010049872.1 coordinate 16,110, forward strand.
TCTGCACTGAGAGGGAAATTCATAGCCATAAATGGATATATCAAAGAAAAAAAGAAAAAAAAGAAAGAGCTAAAACTGAAGACCTAACAGCATACTTGGAGGAATTAGAAAAATAACTACAATCCAACCACAAAGGAAGAAGAAATGAGGAAATAACAGAGATTAGAGCACAACTAAATGAAATAGCAAATAAGATAACACTTCAAAAAATAAAACTAAAAGCTTGTTCCTTGAGAAGATCAAAGAAATTGACAAACTCTTAGCTAGACTAACAAAGAAAAAGAGAAAAAGTTGCACATACATAAAATAAGAATTGAGGAAGGGGCTATAAACACTGAAGACACAGCAATAAAGAGTAACATAAGATGATACTTTGAAAAATTATATACCAACAAGAAGGATAATTTAGAGCAAATGGATAAATTTCCAGAAAAACACAAGCAGCTTACACTGATGAAAGAAGAAATTGATGAACTCAACAGACCAATCACAAGTAAAGAGATAGAATCAGTCAGCAAAAACCTCTCAGCTAAGAAAATCCCTGGAAGAGATGGCTTCAGAGGTGAATTCTACCAAACATTCCAGAAAGAACTAGCACCAATCTGCTTAAAGTCTTCAAAACAATAGAAGTATAAGTAACGTTGCCAAACTCATTCTATGATGCCAACATTACCCTAATACTAAAGCCAAACAAAGATACCACAAGAAAGTAAAATTACAGACCAATCTCTTTAATTAACATGGATGCGAAAATCCTCAACAAAATGCTTACCAATCGTATTCAACAACACATCAAATGAATTAGACACCACGACCAAGTGGATTTCATCCCAGGTATGCAAGTATGGTTCAATATAAAAAAATCAATCAGTGTTATAAACCACCTGAAGTGATCGAAAGAAAAAATCACATGATCATCTCTATAGACCCAGAAAAAGCATTTGACAAAATGCAGCACCCTTCCTTGATGAAAACACTGCAAAAGATAGGAATACAAGGAAGCTTTCTGAACATGATAAAAGGTATATATGAAAAACCCACAGCAAACTTAATATACAATGCTGAAATCTTAGAAGCTTTCCTTCTAAGATCAAGAACAGTACAAGGATGCACACTATCACTGCTTGTATTTAACATTGTGTTAGAAGTACTTGCTTGAGCACTGAGGCATGAAAAAGATATAAAAGACATCCAAATTGGAAAGGAAGAAATAAAAATTTTGCTACTTGCAGATCACATGATCCTATACATTGCCATGAGAAATCTGCAAGAAAGATTCTAGAACTTACAAATGAGTTCAGTAAAGTTGCAGATTATAAGATCAACATACAAAAATCAGTAGCATATCTGTACACCAATAATGAACAAGCTGAGGAGGAAATCAAGAAAAAAATACGATTTAAAATAGTAATTAAAATAATTGAATACCTAGGAATGCATTTAACTAAAGATGTAAATGACTTATAAAAGAAAACTACACAATACCTTTAAAGGAAATAAAAGAAGACAAATAAATGAAAGAATATTCACTCTTCATGGATAGGAAGACTAAACACCATTAAGGTGTCTATCCTACCTAAACTAATCTACAGATGTAATGCAATCCCAATAAAAATTAAGCGAAGATTTTCTTACTGAATTGGAAAAATAACTATGAAATTTATTTGGAAGGGCATGAGGCCCACGATTGCCAAAGACATAATGAAAAAGAAAAATGAAATCAAAGGAATCACACTATGTGACTTTAAATCACACTATAAAGCTACTGTGGTCAAAACTGCATGGTATTGGCACAGGTTAGACATACTGAAGAATGGAACAGTATTGAGATTTCTGATATAGATCCTCTCATATGCAGTTATCTGATATTCGACAAGGCCACCAATCCCACCCAACTGGGAAAGAATGGCCTCTTCAACCAACGGTGTTTGAAGAAATGGACATCCATCCAAAAGAATGAGAGAGAAAAACTATCTCAAATCTTATACAAAAATCAACTTAAAATGGATTAAAGATCTAAATATAAAAGCTAAGACATAAGACCTTGGAAGATAATGTAGGGAAGAATCTACAAGACCTTGTGATAAGAAATGGCTTCAAAACTTCACATCCAAAGCATGAGCATTGAAAAAAAAATAGATGAATGAGACCTCTTCAAAATTAACACCTTTTCCACCTCCAAGGAGTTTGTCAAGAAAGTGAAAAGACAGCCTATAAATGGGAGAGATTATTTTGTAATCATATATCTGATAGGAGCCTAATATCCTGCATATATAAAGAAATCCTGTATCTCAAGGAAACTAAAAGATCACCAACAACCCATTTGAAAAATAGGCAAGTGATGGGCTCTACTTTGGAGTTTGTGATCCTGAGTGTGACAGAGTTTGACTCACATGTGACTTGTCTACACCTGCTCCTTCTGTTGCTTTTATTTGAACCTATAGGTTGGTGCTGGAGTTCGTATATGTACATAAAAGAGACTTGATTCTCTGTGTTCTCCATTTGCCAGCTGGGCCCGGATCATCAGTGGATTTCCAACACTTACTCTCCAGTTCCTTGGACTCAACCAAGAGAACTAACAAGGTTGTGAGAATGGACAACCACCACACCAGAGACCTGAGAAATCTACAACTGCAAGCAAGGGAGTCCCATTCATCAGCCATGTGGGATTGAAGCCCCTCTCATTTAGAGTTGGAGTTGGCATCACCATCCCAGAATGCTCAGGATTGAGGAATGAAATATGGACTAGAGTGGACTTAATGGTATTCTATTATAAGCTTTTTGTGATTCTAATAAAGGAAGAAATTATATGGATGTGGAGCCAGTGGCTACTAGAGAGGCTGAAGTCAGGGAGATGGAAAAAGAGCTATAATATGGGGACATTTTCAGGACTTGGAATTGTCCTGAATGACACTGAAATAACAGATACAGACCATTGTATATCCTGCCATAATCTACAGAATTGAGTGGGAGAGAGTGTAAATTACAATGTAAACTATAATACATGCTTTGTGGCAATACTCCAAGATATATTCATAAATTAAAATGAGTATAAAACACTGATGAAAGAAGTTGTTAATGTGGGGAAAAGTGGAATGTGTGGGGAGTGTGGCATATGGGAATCCGTTATATTTTTTATGTAACATTTTATGAAATCTAAGTATCTTTTAAAAGTAAATAACAAATATAAAAATTTTAAATAAAAAAAAAAGAAGAGTAAAAAAATAAGGGCAAGTGATTTGAACAGACACGTCTCCAAAAGAAGAAACACAAATGGCTAAAAAGTACATGAAAAGATGCTCAACATCATTAACTATTGGAGATATACAAATCGAAACTACAATGAGATACCATATTGTACCCACAGGACTGGAGGCCATTAAAATAACATAAGACTACATGAGGATGTGGTGGAATAGGAATCCTCATACACTGCTGGTGGAAATGTAGTATGGTCCAGGCATTGTGGAGGATAGTTTGACATTTCCTCAGAAAACTAAGTATAGATCTGCCATATGATCCAGCAATTCCACTGCTGGGTATATACCCAGAAGAATTGAAAGCAAGGCCACGAAGAGATATATGCACACCAATGTTCATAGTGGCTTTATTCACTATTGCCTAAAGTTGGAATCAACCCAAATGCCCATCAACAGATGAATGGATAAACCAAATGTGGTATATATATATATATATATATA
>JAQZBX010049873.1:0-19808 GCA_029593785.1 Cabassous unicinctus
ATTGGCTTCATCTTTAAAAAGGCTTTGGATCACAGAAGGGATACAACTGGGGTCTGAGAGGATTGTTGGTGATGGGTGTCAGGGATGGGGGGTGGATGGGAGGAAGTTCACCTGAATATACATAAAAGGTATATAAAATTGTTCAAATGCTCATGGGCTATGGTAACAGTGGGTGGAGAACCACTCAATAAATTAGGGAATACTGAATTCCCATCCTGGAAAGCTCTGCCATATTCTCCAAGGGACAAGTGCAGGGGCTGTGTCTGGCAAAGGAGGATGATCCATTGATGGGTGCTTGTCATTGATGACTAGCCTTATGAGTCTTGGCTCTTGAAATTGAAACTTAGCCTATTGTTATTGGGTGCCTAAGGGTTGCCTCCTGAGAGTCTCCTTGTTGCTCAAAAGCGGCCTCTCTCTAAGCCAAACTCATCATATGAATGCATTACCTTCCTCCCAGCGTGGGACATGTCTCCTAGGGATGAGCCTCCCTGTTGATATTCAGGAACTAGGTCCATGAAAACAGTGCCACAGATGAGAAAGAAAAGAGAGATAGTCGGGTCAGGGGACCCTCCATCTAAGGGGAGAAGGGCCCCGCTGCATAAAACATTGTGACTTTTATTTAGCTTTAGAACAAAGAAAATACATGTGCGCATGTGCAAACAAGATAGATACGGGACGGGTTACACGTTACTAAAGTCAGCTAATCTCTAGGATTAATAGTTCAGTTCTCCTTACATTCCTGCACATACCAGACTTTGTTAATCATTATCTGACATACCAGATACACTCCTTGAAGCACAGAATGCTTCTCCACCAGGCTCTTACCAGATCTTATCTTAGTGTCTTGAGACTAGAGACGCTTGTACCATACATAGCAAGGCGGCCTGCTTTCTGTCACAAGTCGTGGCCTTTAATTGCACTTCTTCATTTCCCCCTTTTTATTAATTAATTTTTTAAATGAAGATCATAGGAACCATTATATAAGATGATACATGGTAACTTCTTGTCACCCTTGACTTCTTCCATAGGCTCCTGTGACTGTGCCTCTCTTAGGTTGTCCTCCTCTGAGAATCTTACCCATCATTACCAGAATCATTACCAGTCAAGCTTTTGAGCTCTTACATGGAAGAAAATTTCATTTATATTTTATATTTCTTCAGGTTCCTTATGTGTGTGCTTTTATGTTGATAATTAGTAGTAAAATCAAGGGGTTATTAGCATACTACTTTCTACCACAAATAAGCTAAAATTAGTTTTTCATGGCTAAGTTTTTTAACATAAATGCATTTATCTGATTTAATTTTTCATTTTTTCTATGAATATATGTTATCACTCTACCCTTGAAAATACAAACAATTAAAATGCTTAAAAAAATAATTCCTAATCCAATCCAAAATGATATTTGAACTGTTATTTTGTTTCCACCAGTGAAACGGATTGACAGTATTTAAATTTTCAGACAATTCATTCCAAAATTCTGCAATAGGAGTTTCTATCAATTCATTTTGAGACATGCTCAACTCTTTCTTTTGCAATTCTAAAATATCTAAAGAAATATTATGCTTATATCCAATCAAATGATTTTTTACTTCTTCCCAATCATGCTCACTATTGTTATAAGGCAAAGGAGTAATACGAAAAGAACTTTCATTCTGATCACATTTAAGAGCTCTTAACAAGTTTAAATTATAGATTTGATTACCTAAATGTTAATTGTTGTTTCAAGATCATTCATATGATTATTCAGTTCCATATCAATGTGAGACTGGCTATGCCACATCTTACTTGCATTTTTATGCCAGTCCTAAACATATTGTTGAGTCTGGACTCCTTGATGCAGGCCTGTGCCAGTGATGGCTGTGGCGGTTATGATGCGAATCAATCCCAAAATTCCTGCTATTAAAAGTCCAATCAGTCTTTTGGTACTTTTTAAATAAAGGTCGAGGAAGTGCCCCAGCAACTGGGATTCTGGAGACTGTTGCTAATGTCTGCTCATCTGAACAGACATTTCTTCTTCTTGCTATAAAAAGAGTTTGATTTTCCTGCAAATATGAATTCTTAAGACATGTAAATTAAGAGCAATTGGAGCAGCTAATGTTCCATTCACCAAAAGTTACTTTTCCAATGATAAAAGCTATAGGATCTTGTACACATACTGTAAGAAATTGAGTTGATTTTCTTTTTAAACTGGTAATATTAGATTTATTGCTTTGCCATTTGAAAATTGGACAAGTTCCCAGAAATAGTTTCCAAATAATTTTGAGTTTTTTTTTTAAGTTTAGTGTCCCATGGTTGTGGGATAAATCTTCCTTGATTTATCCAATTTATTGAGCTGTTAGTAAATGCCGTATTATCAAAATTCCAGAAATAAGAATTACTGTCATTAGTGGTTATGGTTGAATTGTTAATGAAGCAAGATATGGTTGTGTTTTTAATAAGTTTCAGCATGCCTAAAAGGGCCTGATCCCTTACAATTACACAGGAATCATTAAACAACACAATCTCTGTAAAATCATGAAATAAATGCCATTTGTCATTTAGTAATCTGTTTTGTGAACGACATGTAAGATTTACCATATTTTCTGATTTATATGGTAAAAAGGGAAAATGAGAATATAAATTCAAGCTTGATTTTTCTCTGTTAAAACTACACTGTGATTTTGAGGTTGCATGCATGCAGAATCATGTCCAATACAAAGAGGGTGGTCTATAAAAGGTAATGTAAAATTTTCTCTAAATTTCCCTTCTTCTTTTGGCTTTAGGGGTAGCTATAAGTCTATAGGTCCCAGAAAGTAGTGAGATTGATTAATATAAATTGCGTAAGATTCATTGGCCCAGGTTAAGAACTCTAAAAGAGGTGGGTTGGTAATGTATGCCCAATAAGTGTAATTATGATATGGTATCTTACCTTGACTTAATACTTTACCTATAATTAATCCAATGAGAAACCACCATGTCCATAGTTTAAGTTTCAGCAGCATCTTCAACTCTAGGCTTGATTCTTCTGGGGGGGATCCACTGCTGTTCTCCTGTTTCTGTAATGATAACAGCAAAACCTCAGCCCCAAATCTTTACCTCTCCTTTTTCCCTTTTATTGTCTTTTTCATTTTTCCAATATATTGGTTGTCCGCATTTTCATTTTCATTCTTTTTATTAGCCTCCCATTGCCTTTCTAGTGCTGTGGTATTAGAAGTTTGTTTTCTATTAAGAAAATTTAAGGTAAGCAATGTTTTACATAGTTTGTCTTTAGCAGATTCTACTGCATATCCCCCTTTTGTTTTTTAAGCATTAATTTTAGTAAGTGATTGCTTTTTTCTACTATTGCTTGTCCTTGGGGGTTATATGGAATTCCTGTAACATGTTTAATGTTCCAGTCACTGCAAAATTTTTTGAAAGATTGGCTAAGATAGGCAGGCCCATTATCTGTTTTTAGCTGTGCCAGCAGGCCCATTACAGCAAAACAATGTAATAAATGAGAACATACATGTGAGGCCTTTTCACCAGCTTGAGCAGTTGCCCAAATAAAATTTAAAAATGTGTCCACTGTCACATGTACATATTGAAGGTCGTCAAAAGAGGGCACATGTATAACATCCATTTGTCAAATTTCACTAGGATGTTCTCCATGGGGATTTGTTCATGGAGAGAAAGTGGGGGCATTTATGGGCCCACAAGTAGGGCATTGTCTAACAATCTTTTTACATTCTTTTACTGTTAAGTGGGGATATTTATGATGTAAGCCTGAAGTATTAGTATGTGTAAGTTTATGATAATCAGCAGCAGTTTCGAGATGAGCAATAAGGTTATCTATCAAATCATTTTGTGAAGCTATAGGGCTGGGAAGTTGAGAATGGGAACGAATATGAGCAATGTAAATTGGATTAGATCATTCATGAACAGTCTTCTGTAATTGTAGGAAAAGAATTTCTAATTCAGAAATTAGAGTTATTTGAGCTGTTTCTATATGACAAACAATGTGACAGACATAAGCAGAATCAGACACAATATTTAAAGGCTCAGAAACATCAGTTAGCAATTGAAGAACAGCCATTAGTTCCACCTTTTGGCAAACAAATAAGGTGTTTTCCAAGACTTTGTAGATGGGCCAAAATAACATTCATTTCCATTACTGCTGCCATCAGTGTAGTAAGTAAGTGCATCAGAGAGTGGTTGTTGTTTGACAAACTTAGGAAGAATCCATGTAAAAATTTTGAATTTGGGAAATGATTATCAATTGTTCCAATAAAATTTGGTAAGGCCACTTGCCAAATGTTACTGAACTGCCAGAGCTGAGAAAGCTCCTGCTTTGTAAAGTCCGGTATTATTTTATCAGGATCTCTAGCCATAAGCTGTCTCAGGTGAATACGGCCTTTTGATATTATTGCTGTAATTTTTTCAGGATAAGTATGATTTTTTTTGTATCTTTGCTGGGTAAGAATATGCATTCTATTATTCCCTCCTCTTGCCAAAGTATCTCAGTACGGGACTGTCAAGATGGAAATATGAAAAGTCAAACTGTAAGATTCATATTTATCCTTGTTCGTTGGCTATTTTGTACATATTTTTCCAACCATTTTAACTCCTTTTTTGCTTCTGGGCTTAAAATGCAAGGACTATTTAAGTCAGAGTCTCCCGTTAGAGTATTTAAAAGATTAGTTAAAGCATAAGATGGAATTCCTAAATAAGGCCATACCCAATTAATATCACCCAGTAATTTCTGAAAATCATTTAAAGTACTTAAATGATCAGTTCTAAACTGGAACTTTTGCAGAGTTGTAATTAATAGTATGGCCCAAATATTGAAAAGGAGCCTGTTTTTGAATTGTTTCTTCTGCTATTTGTAACCCATGTTAAGGAGAATTTCTATAACCAGCTGAAATAATTGTTTCAGCTCAGAAGTTTACTCGGTGGCAAAAAGAGTATCATCCATATAATAACCAGAGCATTGGGAAATTGCTTTAGTAAAATTTGTAATGGAATGTGAACAAAGGATTGACATAATGTAGGACTGTCCATCATTCCCTGAGGTATAACTTTCTAATGATATCATTCAGTAGGAGCTGAGTGATTAATAGAAGGAATACTAAATGCAAATATTGCTCTATCATTTGGATTGAGAGGAATAGTAAAGAAACAATCTTTCAGACCAATAATAACAATATGCCAATTTTGTGGAATCATAGTTGGGAATGCCAAGCCAGGCTCTAAAGATCCCATAGATTGAATAGCTTTTTTAATTTCATGTAAATCAGTCAACATGTGCCATTTGCCAGATTTCTTTTTAAATACAAAACCTGGAGAATTCCATGGGCGAGTAGAGGGCTCAATATGCTCTGCCATTAAATGCTCATGTACTAGTCCTTTCAGGGCTTCTAACTTTTCTTTTGAAAGGGGCCACTGTTCAACCCAGATAGCTTGCAACAGTAGCCCCTACTATAATTTTGAATATCCTAGGCCATGGTAGTCTCCAATAAGCCGTGTCTCAGGTCAGGAAGGGGGAGCATATTGCATATGAGTAATAAGATTTTTAGCTGTATCAGAAATGTGAGGAATATTCAAATAATCTCCCCATTGGTATAATAAGTCTCTTCCCTATAAATTAAGTCCTACATCTGCAACATAAGGTTGCAGAGCAGCCTCTTGTCCTTCCAGACCTTCTACCTTAAATATCTGAGTACTTTGATAAACATCTGTCATTGTGCTAACACCAGTGAAAACTGTAGGCACCTTTTGTAAAGTCCAAGCTTGTGGTCAATATCATTTAGCAATTATTGAAACATCAACTCACCAAGTTTCATATTGTAAAAATTCTGCCAAATTAAGAACAGCTCAAGCAAACAAATCCCAATCCCAGGCTATCAATCTGTCTGCTTGTGCCATTCCTTGCACCAATCCTTGAGTATAAGGAGAATTTACACCATAATGAGTATACGCTTGTTTTAATTCTTTGCTAGTTTTTAAAGGAATAGGAGCATCATCAAATCGTATGCCTCCTTGGGGATTTTGAGCATCTACTTGAATTTGAGTTACTGTTACTGGAAAAGCAGAAAAAAAGTTGAATAGCCTTTGAATCTCCTTTCTAACTTCCCTGTGCTATGCTTTTCATAATTGAAGAGGATTGTGCTGGCACAAAAGCAAAAACTTTTGGAGGGTCATCAAATGTTGTAAAAAATGGATCAGCAGATAAGTTAGGAGGCTCAGGGGTGGGTTCAAAAGACAATAAATCATCTTTTGGAGTGGACGGCATAATTACCGCTGGAAAAGTTCCATAAACTCCCTTTTTCTTTTCTTCCCTTTTATTAGACATGAGTTTATCTGTTTTTGGCTGTTCATGAATTTTTTCGTATATATTTTCATTAAAATCAACATCAGTTTGTTCTGCTATCAGTACAGCGATAGCAGTATCCTGTTTCTTCTCTTCATTTTAATCTGATTGTAATGGTTCAAGAGCAACAGAAATAAGGCTACAGAAAGACTATACATGTATAGGAATTATCTCTCCCTTTTGATAAGCCCTTTTTAAAGCTTTCATGACTAACTTCCATTGTTTCAGATTTAAAATATTCCGCCCTTGCGGTTGAAACCAATAACAATGTTTCTGTACAAGAGAAAAAATTTCCTCTAAAGCCGAGGATTTAATAGTTACAGCAGTGCTTTTTAATAAAGTTTTTAACACTTAGAGTACTCTTCAAAATTTGACTGCTGATTCCCCATTTCCTTGATGATCCCAAGGATGTAACTTGCCTTTTTCTTTCTTTTTGAAAACCGCTTGTCAGGAACTCCAGGGCCCGCTGTTCACTGACTGAAAGAAAAGTTGCATTTTTAGGTACCCGTTCAGGTGCCAAATGTTTATGTTCAGGAACTAGGTCCATGAAAATGGTGCCATGGGTGAGAAAGAAACAAGTGATAGCCGGGGTCAGGGGGCCTCCATCCAAGGGGAAAAGAGCCCCGATGCATAAATTATCGTGGCTTTTATTTAGCTTTAGAACAAAGAAAATGCATATGCTCATGTGCAAACATAATAAATACATGAGGGGTTACACGTTACTAAAGTCAGCAAATCTTTAGGGTTAATGGTTCAGTTCTCTTTACATTCCTGCATGTACCAGACCTTATTAATCATTATCTGACATATACCAGATACACTCCTTGAAGCACAGACTGCTTCTCCACCAGGCTCGTACCAGATCTTATCTTAGTGTCTTGAGACTAGAGACGTCTGTCCCATACATACCAAGGCGGCCTGCTTTCTGGCATGTGTCATGGCCTTTAATTGAACTCCTTCACCTCCCTGGCACTGAGGGAATACTAACAAGTGCCAACAGGCAATACAACTGGAAAAAGACCTCAAATAAAAGGGGGAAAAGGTAAAGACAAATGAGCTCATATGGCTAACAGACTTCAAAGTGAGTTGGGATGTCATCACAGAGGTAACACTTAGGCACATCTCAGTAGGACCTCATAGGCTTCCAATGTTAATACACCCTAAACAAAGGGGCTCCTGGGGGATCTGGAGACACCCAGGTCCTATATCAGGGCGGATAACTTCAGAGTTTTGCACCTTATCAGTGGGCGCTACTTTGGAATCCTTGCTCCTGAGAGTGACAGAGTTGGACCAAATATGCTTTTCCTGCACATGGTCCTTCTGTTCCTTCTATTCAAACTTATATGTGTTACCAGAGTTTGTAGGTGTACTTCCAGAGACCATAGTCTTTGGGCTGTCCATGTGCCAGCTGGGCCCTGAATCTTGGCGGATCTGCAACTCCTACCCTACACCTCAATTGACTCACTCTGGACACCTGGTGGGGAGATGATGATGGACAACAACCATCACAGGGAATGGAGAAAGTCTGCAGCTGCAAGCGGGATAATCCCATCCATCTTATCCATGAGATATAAGCCCCCATCTCATTTGGAGGTGGAGTGGACATCACCATCTCAGTCTCCTCAGAATTGGGGGAAGAGCTATGGACTAGAGTGGACTTTCTGTTATTCTGTTATTGACCTATTGTGATTCATGCAGTGGAAGTAATTACAACATTAATGTGGAGCCAGTGGCTACCAGATGCTTTAGGGGCAGGAAGAGGGAAAAACAGTTATAATACAGGGACTTTTTCAGGTCTTGGGAATTACCCTGAGTGACATTGCAATGACAGATATAGGCCGGCCATTTTATATCATTATATAACATGCAGAACTGTGTGTGACAGAGTGTGGTCTACAATGTGAACTATGGTCCATGCTTAGTGGCAAAGCCCCAAGATGTGTATATCTATTGCAGGAGATGTGCCACACTAATGAAGGATGTTTATGTGGGAGGTTGTGGGAGGAGTAGGAGGTGGGGCATATGGGAATCCCTACAATTTTTGTGTAACATTTGTGTAATCTAAGTATCTTTTTTAAAAAAAAATTATTATTAAAAAACAAAATAAAAACATTTAAGGTAAAAAAAAAATGCCATGTTATTGGTTCTAATCTTTTTTATCCATTTTGCCAATCTCTGCTTCTTGACAAGAGAGTTTATTCCATTTACATTTAAAGTAACTACTGATAATGCATGATTTCTTCTGCCATTTTTCTATTTTTTCTCTGAAAGTATTATACCATTTTTGATCCTCAATTCTACATTTAGTATTTACTCAAATTTATTTTATCTGAATTGTACCATTTAAGTTCCTTTTCATTTTTTTTGGAATATATTTTCATATATTTTATTTGTGCTTACCATTAATCATTAATCATGCATAGTATTATATCAAATTAATTTAAGTAGCTTTCCATTACACTGTTCCTTTACCTATCCATCACTCATCTGTTTATTTTGCACTGATTATGAACTATACCTTGGAACACAGTATTTCCAAAACCAAAAGTTTATCATTAATTTTTATACTTTTGCATTTTAACACTTGTAAGAAGTAAAACTGAAGTTATATTATAAAATCTATACTATAGCACTGGCGTTTATATTACCCATATAATTTTTTTACTGGAGGTATTTACTTCTTTATTCTGCTTTGATCCACTATCTAATATTCTTTCCTTTCAGTCTGAGACCATCCTTTACATGTCTAGTGGTGTTGAACAACTTCAGCTTTTGATTATTTGAGACTTTCTTAATATCTCCCTTATTTTTTAAAAAATAAAGTCTTGCTGGATATAGAATGTTTGGTTGGAAATTGTGGGGTTTCTTAGCATCTTAAGTAATTCATGCCCCCGCCTTTTGTCTCCATGCTTTTTGGTGACAAATCTGTTTTAATCTTAATGAGATTCCTTGATGCATAACTCATTGTTATTCTCTTGTAACTTTAAGAAATCTCCTGCGGTCCATGGCATTAGACATTTCTTTACGATGTACTTGCCTGGGGTTCATTTTGTTTTTTATTAATGGGAAAAATTTTTTTTTTAAAGAAGCTTTAGATTACATAAATTTTATATTGAAAATATAGGGGGATTTCAATATACCACAGCCGCTCCTCATCCCACACTCTTCCCCACTAACAACATCTTTCCTTAGTGTAGTACATTTGTTACAATTGATAAACACATTTTGAAGCATTGTTCTTAATCATGGCCTATAGTTTACATTATAGTTTACACTTTGTGTCACACAATTTTATACATTTAGAAACAATGTATAATGGCCTGTATCCATCATTGCAATGTCATGCAGAACAATTCAATGTCCCAAAAATGCCCCACATTACACCTATTCTTCCCTCTCCCTCCCCTCAGAACCTCTGGTGACTACTGAGTTTATATCAATATTAAAAGTTTTTCCATTGCTAAAATAATAATAAAATTACTTTAGTCCATAGTTGCATTTCTCATTTATGTTTGTTCATTCCTCAATTTTGAGGATTTTGGGATGGTGATGCCCACTCTGTTTCCAATTGTTTATCTTATTTGGGCATCATTAACCTTCTTAAATGTGTTTATTTATGTCTTTTAAATTGGGGAAGTTTACTGCTCTTTTTTCTTCATTTTACTTTCTTACCTTCTCTCCCTTTCTTTACTTTCTGGGACTCACATAAGACATATATGGCAGGCTTGACAGGGTCCCATAGGTATCTTAGGTTTTGTTTGCTCCTTTGTCTTCTTTTTTCTTATTCTTCCTCAGCATGAATCATTTCAATTTTCTTGTTCTTTGAGATTATGGATATTTCTTCAGTCACCTCGTCTCTGTGATTGAAACTATCAATGGAATTTTGCATTTCATTGTTTGTGGTCTTCAACTCTAGTGTTTCTGCTTGCTTCTTATTGAATATCTCAAAGAGATTCTCATACTGATAGTTAATTGTCTTCCACATATCTATTAATTCTTTCTCCATGTTTTCCTTTATCTCCTTGATCATAATGAGGATCATTTCTTAAGTCTTATTCCAGTGAGTCGAAAGTCTGGTCCTCTTTGCTGATGGTTCTGGATTTTTATCTTTTTTCATGTAATTGACCATTATTACTTCTTTCTTAATTTGTCTTGACATTTTTTGTGCATATTAACCTATTTCACATTTTCAAGTGTTAATTCTGGCATTTAGTTCCTGAGCTGTCTCTTTATTTCTATACAGCTAATGTTACACAGAAGAGCTAACTAAAACAAATAAACCATAGTCTTTGAAAATTGGCTCTTCTTTGATATCAATTATGAAAGAGTTTACTGAGAATGTTTTATTGGAATTAAGATCTGGAGAAAGGAAGGAAGTGAGCTAGGGAAGATTCTGTGAAGAAGTATTGAAGGATTAAGTACCTTATCATTGTTAAAGGACTCAGGCAGCAGGCCACCCAGCAGTGTTGTAGGTTCAGTTGTGCCCCCCAAAAAGATATGTTCCGGTCTTATCATCCAGTATGGCAAGTTTGATCTCATTTGGAAATAGAGCACTTAAGATGTATTTAGATAAGATAAAATCAAGCAGGATCAGGGAAGGTCCTAATCCATTATTACTCTTGACCTTCTTAGAAGAGGCATATTTGGACACAAAGGGAGACACAGGGGAGGAGGTTTTGTGAAAAGATGGGCAGAGATTGGAGTTCTGCTTCCACAAGCTGATGAACACCAAGGAATGCCAGTAACCACCAGAACCTAGAAAGAAACAAAAAAGTTTCATCTCTTAAAGCCTTCAGAGAGAGCATATCAGGATCTCTATGGCCACAGTACTGAGAAATGAATGAATGAGGAATAGGAAGGCAGGAACAAAGTGAATATACTATTTCATTAATGTGGGCAAGAAATGATGGCATCTCAGTCCAGAGTGGTCAGATTATGTATGCATCAAAGAGTTGTCAGGATTTACTAATCATTCAGATGCAGTTGTGTAAAAGAGCAATAAAAGTGATGGAAATATTTTAGTAATGGATGGTGGTGATGGCAACACAACACTGTGAACATAATTAACAGCACTGAAATATATTTCTGAATGAAACTAAAAGTGGAAATGTTAGATTTTATATGTAGTAACAGAATATTTTTAATCCCATGGTACTATGCTATACAGTGAACCTTAAGTTACACCATGGGTATAGATAATAGTACAATTATAAAAATGTATTATCATCAATTAATGAATGTTCCACACCAATGCAGGGTTTTGCTTGTCAGGTGGTATATGGAAATCATGTATTTTTTGCATGATTTTTCTATAAATCCAGAACTTCTCTAATAAAAATATTTTTAATTTAAAAAAAAATTTATTCTACAGTTTTGACCTGTGCAACTAGAAACCTGAAATTGTCAAATATTGAGATGGGGCAGATTGTGGGCAGACAGGTTTTTTTGTTTGGTTTTTGAGGGAAGCATAGTCATTGAATTTCTATAGTAATCGATAAGGTGCAAACATTGCTGCTTCTTCATTTGTTCAAGCAGGCTCTTGTTTAGCAGTTGGGGGGTAATATCTTGTCTGTTTAGGGAAAGATGGCAAACAACTGAGTAGGGGAGATTCAGTATCAATCATGATGTCCATCAGCCAATCATTAAGGAAGCACACATGAGAAATTTACTCAAGAAATAATTGGAAGAATTCTAGAGAAGATTCATCTTTGTTAGTAAGTAGGATTGTGAATTTAACTCATAGAATCCAAAGCCAAGACAAATTTTATCCTCCTAGAGTACATTACATAAATAGAAGGCATATATGAAAGGGAAACTATTATACATGATCCAGCCTTCTTGACTGAGTTTCCTGCATCTTGTACCGACTTGATTTTAGACTATGAAGTTGTTAACCAAACTGTGTCTTTGTTTTCTAGTGGAAACAGAAAAAGAATCATTCTCAGTCTGAATATATATTCCCTGAAAGGAGATCACTGCAATCTGCATAATAAGCAGATAGACTTGCTGTCCAGATGTACAACAATTCACTCTCTTCTAATCATATACCACCAGTAAAATCTCCACAGATTTAGAGGAGTCAATAGTATGGAAAGCCTCCAACTGACTCGTTGTTGGTACCAATATATGTGAAGAAGTAAAAAAAAATCCCTTCATGTTAATATATACAATTGCATATTAAAAGGACAGCAGTCATTTTTCCTTATGTAATTCCCAGTTGAATGTTTTCACATGGAAATCCAAAATAATAAACATGTCTTTATGGCTTGAATATGCATTTATGTTCCTGCTAAAGTCTCGGCTACATCCCATGATAAGTTACTAAGAACATAACTACCAAGTAATTTGGCCAGGTTCTTTCAGGCAACTGGAACTTTTAAGAGAGAGAGAAATATGTCCCTCATTTTTTCTACAACAGCAAAGAAGGGTATCTTCAATAAAAATAATGACATCATCAAAGTATTACCATCTGTGAATTGAGATAGACCCATCTACTGAAGACTAGGGAAAGCATGTCATCCACCAATCTTATTCATCTTAAATATAAGGTGATATTAAGATCTCAAGTTCTCTACATTTCTTCCCAGCTAATGCAACACAGAAGGAGAAAAAAGCTCAATCTGTCCCTTGTGTTTCAATGATGTTTTGTACTGAAGAAGAAACTGAATTACCATGATTTCATCCACTTTATTATTCTACCAAAAATATTATTCTATAAAACATCTATGGTTATTAAACATTGAAAAGCTTATAAATATTTTGTTAACATTTTCAAATATTCTCTTCCAGTCTTAACCAAATCAAGGCCTAATTTTTGTCAGACATAGTGAGAATCACACTTTAACACGATATTTAGACAAACTCATATTTATTATGTCTGCAGAGATAAGGAGCCAAGGCCAGTACAAAGTGACTCAGGTCCAACTCCCTGTACTGTGGTTTTACTCTTATTTAAATACCTAACTTATTACTTCACATTTGCTTTGATTATACATTAGCTTTTTTGCATATTGGTGAACATACATAGTTATATAATTGTATGACTAGTATGTTCAGGAAATCATACTTGCACATACATTGCATGATCAAAAAAGGGGCAGATAATTCCACCCCTGTGTGGGAAATTTACTAATTTAATTAAGCAAGTTCAAGTGAGGACAGTAAGGGGCTTCTTCTGTGCAGGTCCAGCCAACTGGTTGAAGCTGTTTTTAATACTTCATTGCTTTAACAGGATATTCTTGACCACTAAAAGATGAATTTGGCAGAGAGGATTGTATCTCATTACCTTTTTATTTACATACAATTCTTTCCTTTGTATCCTAGCAACAGGGAGAGAAACAAGTTAATTTCAGGTATTCAGTCATCCTGCATCCATCCTCTTTCTAGTTTTTGGTAATATTTTTATCGCAGGGAAACGGAAAAAGCTCAGATCTTCTGTAACTACTTCCTGCTGACATTATGGTGTTGATCTCTTAGGAAACTATTGTAAGAGTATGGTTTGAGGAGGAAAAGTTGGTCTGTTAAAGTTTACAATTGCTTTTGAATAAAACATTGCATGCATGATATGAGTACAGGTGCAACTGTTAAAACAATTAAGATAATAATTAATGGTCCTATGTAGGGTAGCAACCACCTGGTAAGGCTAGATGGGTTCAAAAAAGAAAAAGTATTTTCCCATGTTATGAGGTCATTGGCTTTGTTTCTTAGTTCTTCAATGCTTTCAAGGACTTTGCCTGATTCATTTACATAGTAACAACACTCTTTGAGGAATAAACATGTACCTTCTTGTGCGACTGTTAGCAAATCAAGTGCTCAGTGGTTTTGCAGCACTACTGCAGTTAAGGAGTTGTTTTTGCACTGTTAAGATAGTGTCTGCTACTTGAACTATATCTGCTCTCAATTCCTCAGAGAGATTGGTAGCTAGGTACAAAGGTGAAGCTGTAGTTCCAGCAGATGCTGCAATTCCTAAGAAGGTAAATAAGAAGATTAATGAGATTACTCTCTTTGTGAAAAGGAAACAAGACCACACCAATTCTCCCCAGCAGGAACCCCAAGCTTGTAAAATATGTGTGGTCGTTAAAAACCCAGACACCCATCCAGGCCTAATGGGGGAATGGTGCCACTCGTGCTGGGAAAAGTTCAATCACTCCCCACCCCTTGCTGAGATGCTAACTGCAAATATCCACTTCTGTAACTCTGCTTGCTTGCTTTGATCAAAACCCCCATATAGAAATGTATATGTTTAAACCTACCAATCCTGTCCTGTCTCTTGGTGCGCGCCGGAAAGTTTGGTACACGCGGGAAGAAAGTCTATAAAGGCTGCAGCCTCCGGATTTTAGGCGTGACTCTTACTAAGGAGCACGCCCTGGCCAGTAATAAAGGTTCCATTAAAGTTTTTCTCCTGGGAGTTGTTATTTATATGTAGTAATCCACTTCATTCGTTCTGGGGCTAAATTGTGTTGTTACTGGGAAGGGTATGGTGGTGTTATCATTCATTTTGAATCCTGCAGGGAAAATATATTCACGACTACAAGTCCTTTCCAATATGGTGGAAGGGATAGATAAGCAGAGTTTCCACAAAAAGAATATATTCTTAATTTTGAATTTAAGCTAGTGGTAAAAGCTATATTTGTTATACCTTGTTTCCAGTCTCGCTTGCTTAACTGCCAAGAGTATGATGTAAAAAGGGAAACAGCCCCTTTTGGCAAGATAACCCCACCAGCAACCCAGGTGGCACAACAAGTCTCCTCTGCCTTGATAACAAAGGGCCCCAAACCCCCACCCTCCATCCCTGAAAAAACAGGATTTACTGACCTCAAATTTGACCCCAAGATTGTCAATCATTATGTTGAACATTCCAAAACTCACCTCATCCTCCCCAAGAACCCCTCCCAACAGGGTAAAAGTAAGTACTTTTCCTTTGTCCTCACTAATACCCCACCCCTATGCTATTTAAGGGCCAGCCCAAATTAGTCAGATGGGCTGAAGTCTCTCTTCAGATCCCCGCCCAGGCCATTGATCTAATAAACCTTCTCCACCTGAACTTTGATCTGCCTCTGAGCCTCACTGAACCAGGATCTAACAGAACCTTCTCTTTGTGTTAGGGCAGCACTAAGCAATGGGTCTATATTTGGGTGACAGGATTGCTTTCCACAGGAAGTTTCAAAAAAGAACTTAGATTTAGCTTCATCATAGAACATGTAAGGGTGATTTACATAGAGTTCAGTTACTTGCAATTTTGATCATTTATGGTGTTAATAACGATGTTTTACATACCTTGGGGTCTGCCTTTATAGAAGTTTGTTGAATTTTGTTCTAAATTTCATGCAAAAGCATGAGTGTATGTTTGTTTCTTAAGAATTTGAGACCCCAATTGGAGATGCAAAGTAAGATGATAATTGTTGAGGTAGCAGTTCTAGTATAGACACTTGCACATCTGTTTTTAACATTTTGGGGGATACCCAGGCAGTTAAATTACATTGATTTGCGTGCAGTGAGACAAGTTGGGGTCCAGGCCTTGTAGAATTGGCTAAAATGCAAATGCTATATCTATGATTACTATTATCTACAGTAAACATTTCTCCAGTTATTGAAGGTGAAGCAATAAGTGATGTGTAGCATTTAGGTGCTGCACAAGTGAGTCAAGTGAACTTTGTTTAAGTGGGCTTTCCTGATCACTGCTTTCAAGGTATAGATTAACTGAAGTATTCCATAATATAGTTGGCCCAGGCATCACTTGATATTGATGGTGCAAATTTATACAGTATTAACACTTGGTTCTGTTGTAGAGGTTTTGGATGATCTGCAAAATAGATGTGAGGGATGATTGATATTTTCCCTCAGGGCTAGTTGCTGGCAGGTCCTGTAGAAGAAAGACCAAGATTAGTATTTGGTGGAGTTTATTTTCTTCCTGAACAGGAAATGCAGGTTCTCAACTGGCTCCATCTCATATTTTGCTTCATTCTTGGGTATGATCTCTAGCTCAAGACCTCCTTTATCTGCTGGTTCTGATAAGTAGTAAAGTTTTGCTCTGGTATCATAGAACCAGGGCTTGATTCCCTGTAACTTAAGAGAAGAATGAGAGGTTAATTGTACTGTGTAAGGGCCCTCCCATTTGGGTTTAAGCTGATCTTCAGGGTGTTTGTTTTCACAAAATTTTAAAAGAACCTGATCCCCAACTGAGAAGCGGTAGATAGGCTGGTCAGTGGGGTAGGTTAAGTGCACATTTGCATAGGCATGCATGGAGGAGCTCTCCTAACTGCAAGTCCCACTTATGGAGGGCTCCCTCTAAGGTTATTGGGGAATTGGGTTTTTCCCTTGGGTTGCTTAGAAAGGGCCTTCTGTACATATCTCAAAAGGACTCAACTCAAGTTCTCATCTATGGGCCACACTAACCCTAAAGAGAGCTAGGTTAAGTGCTTCTGTCCATTTTAACTGTGTTTCTTGACAAATTTTAATTAAGGTTTTCTTTAAAGTATAATTCATTCCTTCTACCTTTCCTAATGATTCATGTCTCCAGGCTGCATGCAATTTCCAGTTAATTTCAAGACACTGGTTGACACCTTGCACCACAGCTGAAATAAAAGCAGGTCTGTTATCTGACTGAATTGTTTGGGGCAGTCCAAACCTCAAGATGATTTCCTGGAGGAGAATGCAGTTGTGAAGTTTTTTTCCAAGGCCCCAGAAATGGTGGTTTCTTTCCTAATAAGAGAGCCTTGTTGTTGATTAACTACCAAATAAGTAGCTCCTCTACCCATGAGAGGCTTGACTTGCATCCCTCCCACTGCTGCAGTTACCCACTGCTGCAATTACCCGGGGCTCTTGCTCTGAGATGGGGATACTGGGTGGGAAGCTCCAGTCCCTGAGCTCTGGGCTCCATTATTTAGCATCATTGTGGGTTTCCCCTGCTATCATCATTTGGGATTTCTCTGATCTTAGCTTGGGGCACTCCTTTTTCCAGTGGCTTTTGCCTTTGCAATAGAGGCACAGTTGTAGTCTTAAGGTTGGGTGCTCAGAACCCTTTTGCCATCCTGGCTTTGCATGCCCAAGACTGCCTGCATGCCTTGGCCTTGCCTGTTCTATCACCACTGCTAATAATACCATTTGCTGTTTCATCTGCTTTTGTTGTTTTTCTTTCATGGTTTGGTTCTTATTTGTGTACACTTTAAAAGTGATTTCAACTAACTGTGAGATAAGCATACGAAGACCTCCATCTAACTTCTGCAAATTTCAATGAATATCAGGGGCACTTTGACTAATAAATGTTAAATTTATCATACAAGAATTTTTAGGCTTTTCTGGGTCTATGTCTTTATATATGTGAAAATTATTAAAGATATGCTAAAGAAAGGCTGAGGGATTTTTTCTGTGGTTCTTGTTGGATCTCCTGTAATTTAGTGATTGATTTTTGCTTTGGAGCACTTTTCTGCACCCCAGCGAGAATGCACACCTTATAATGGTCAAGGCAGTTCATATGGATTTGCTTATTAGGATTCTAATGAGGATTAATTTAAGGGACCACTCATTAGGGTTTTGAGATGCTGCCTGCTGCAATGCCTTGGCTTTGTTCTAACCCAGGAGATCGACCATACTCAGACTTTAAGACTTTAGTTACTTTTATTGAGCTAAGCCCGCGGGCGTCTGCAGCACACCTCACGCAGGAGAGAACTGCAGCCCCGAGGTTCTAAAATGGCTCCTTTTATAGGGGGTTGCTGTCGCAGTTTGCAAGCAAGCAGGATGTACAGAAGCGGATTGTGGCAGTTAGCTAGCATTTGCACAACTTCTTTGATATGCAAGGTCGTTCAAGGGAGGGAAGGTTATATGCCTCCCAGATAGGACACTCAGGGAACAATAGAAAGTTTTCTTCTCTAAGTTACTTTGGGTAGGCTAATTTGGAGCTAGAGTACAACATTCCCCACTTCTTTAGTTAGTGGGTCAAATCATTAACTCATCGTTGTGGTCTCTATTCATTAGCAAGCATTGGTAGGACTGGGCTAATACCATTAGTTTGACAGATTGGACTCGGGCCTTGACAAAAGTTACAAGTCTATTGATAATGATAGGACCACAAGTGAGGCCCAAAAGTAATAATATGAGGGGGCCTGCTAAAGCCGAAATTAAGGTAGTTAACCATGGAGACCAATTGAAAAGGTTTTGAAACCAAGACTCAGGGGATTGTTCTTCTAGTTCTCTTTCTTTGAGTCTCTTTTGCAGTTCTTGCATGGATTGTTTAATAATTCCAGAATGGTTTGCATAAAAACAACAGGTTTCCCCGAGGACGGCACATAAGCCCCCCTGCTTTAGAAATAGCAAATCTAGTCCTTTTCTGTTCTGTATAGCTACTTCTGCTAAGGAATCAACTTGTTTTTCAAGATACTGTACTTGGGTCTGCAGGAGAGCGACATCAGCAGAAAAAGTGACTGAAAGTTTTCTAATATCAGTATCAGAGGTAATCATGGCCACAGCTCCTATGGCTGCTGAACCTGCAATCCCTAAGGTGGCTAAGATAGGGATTAGGATTGGAGTCCTTTTTTGTAGTTTAAGATGTTGATCCTGAGCTAGGAAGTGGGCAGTACCTGAGGGTCCAGCATATAGGTAAACCTGGGGAATTATATAAATACCATTACATAAGACAGAAGCATTACTAGGGGCAATACAATGGGTGATACCAGATGAGCAGGCAAACCAGGTACCGTTGGGGGTGATTAAGGTCCAAGTGGATCCTGAAGCAGTAAGGGGGACCGTGTTCAGGCAATTGTCTTTATAGGGTGAGTCGTCTATGGAGTAGCTGCCGCTGATGAAACAAATCCCTTGTCCTCGGAGATCGCTGAGGGCGAGTGTTCCTTTATGAGAATAATCAGACAGGTTACCAGCCCCAAAGTCGTTGTCATCAGAGTAGGAGATGTTCCGGGGGGCAATTTCGTCAGGTTGGCACCAATCCCCACATAATATGGTGGTGCCGGATCGACGCAGAGCCAACACTCAGTGGTGATGGCAGGCTGAGTTTCATTCAGAAGGGAGAAAACAGAGTCTAACATAGTTAGCAAAGAATTACTAACGGAGTTCAATGGATGCGGTGGTGCCGGGAGTTGGAAAAAGTTAGGGCTGGTGGTAGGCATGGATACGTTTCTTTGGGAGGTGGCATTCTTAATCTTATTGTTTAGGGTCAATGAGGGGTTCAGGATCAGGTTAGGTCCAACAGGGTGTCTATTTGGGAGCCCCGATTTAGATTTAGTAGGTTTACTCTTAGGAATCCAGGGAAGTTTCTGTACAGTGAACAGAGTTCCATTGGGGATCAGAGGGGTTTCTAATGGTCAGAGTAACAGGATTGCAAGTCTGGTTATTACAGTTAGGATGGACTTTCCAATTTTGCATAGGTGGATTAAAAGTAGTTTTTCGGAGGAGACTCAAGTTGGGGTCAGTTCCTCCTCCAGGAGTCCATCCTAATGCTAAGGTTTCGCAACCCCAAGCTTTACAATAGTAA
>JAQZBX010049874.1:0-19849 GCA_029593785.1 Cabassous unicinctus
TTTTTGTTTTGTCCGTGTCTAGTCTCATTCCTTCGCTGAATAGCTCGTCGCCGCCGTTGATTTGTCCCGCGGGCCGGGACAGGATTTCACAGACTCTATCATCTTCAGTGGAGGATTGGCTAATGATAGGAAATTGGAAGGAAAGTAGATGGGATAAACTAGGGGGTTTCTCCTGTTCTCAATCTGCTTTTTTCCTTCTCTGGCAACAGCCTCGTCTCAGTGGTCCCACCTCCCACTGGACAGCAATGGCCTTGATGGTCCCAGTTCTGTCCTGACAGCCCTACTGTGACCCTAGATTCCTTTGGAAGGCCCAGTTGTGGGGACACTGCTGTTGTTTCCCACTGCTGTTGTTGGGTGAGAATGGCTTTTAGTTTTGCTAATCTTTAGGTTGCTGCATTGTCCTCTCACTTCTCAGCAAGTCCCTTCTGTACAACTCATTTCCTGTATTAAATTTCCCCTGTTAAAAAACACAGAATTTACCTGTTTTCCTGGCTGGATGCTGGTCAATACATCTGGCATTCTTTTCTTGTTAATGTGGGCAATATTAGACACAGAAAGGTATTTAAATTTATTACTTTAAAAATGTGTCTCAAGAAAGTCAGTGAAAAAGATGAAGTAAGAACCACCAAAAATTTTCCCTTCTATAAATGTAATGACATAACTGGAAAAACCATCAGAACCCTCCCCGCCCCACCACCAAACTCTAGGAATTAACCAAAGGTTGGCACTCACCTGGGGGAGTTTAAGAAAAGTAGCAAAATATTGATAAGAACAGCAAACGTTGTGGCATTTTTACTTATCAAATGCTATTACTTCTCCCCAGCTGAGTGGTCACCTTGAAAATAACAGCCCACTTTCCTGGCACCAGAGAGAGCAGAACAGGGTGGAACTCTTTCAAAAATGCAATCCTAAAGGACAGTCATTATTTATCTTCTGGTAGTTCTCCAGTAGACCCAATCTGAATCAGATCATACCCAGAGCTAAAGCTTCTTCTCAGTGACAGACATAATAGACCACATATAATATGATTCCACTTATATAAAATGCCCAGAATAAGCAAACCCATAGAGACAGAAAGTAGATAGTGGTATCCAGGACTGAGGGGAGAAGGGACTTGGGAGTGACTGCTAATGGGTGGTATGGGGTCTCTTTTTGGGCTGATTGAAATATTCTGGAATTAGATAGTGATAATGGATACACAAAATTGTGAGTATAATGAA
Organism: Cabassous unicinctus; assembly: GCA_029593785.1. Classification (NCBI taxonomy): domain Eukaryota; kingdom Metazoa; phylum Chordata; class Mammalia; order Cingulata; family Chlamyphoridae; genus Cabassous; species Cabassous unicinctus. Next base: position 1,221 of record JAQZBX010049874.1, read on the forward strand.
AACCACCAAACTGCACAGTTTAAAAGGGTGAACTGATGGCATATTAATTATATATCAACTAAAATATTTTCAAAATGTATAGCTAATGAATTGGCATAAAGATCATATGTGTGTAACAAAAACCAAGTGAAAATAGTAGAGTATTATTTATATTGCAGAACCCCTTTCATAGTTTTACCATCTAGGCACGCATAGCTAAGTACTCTGTTCTTAATACAGAAATGCATATAAAATACATGGTGTTTTTGCATCACCTTCTTTTACTCAATGTTATACTTGTGAGCTACAGCAATGTTGCATGTAGCTGTAGTTCATTTGTTTTAGTTGTTGTATATCATCCCCTTTTATTAATACATGACATTATTTAATATACAACTTACAGATATTTGGAATGTTCTCTATTAGAAATAATGTTGCCATGATTATTCTTGTTTATTCCATTTCTTTGGTAATGGCCACACTCTATATATGCAACATCCTTGGTATTTGGCAAAATTTAGTACAGACACTCTTTAAAAGTTTTAATTTTTCTGTTCTACATGTAGTAATATACGTTAACCTACTGTCTAGTGGCATATGGCTGTGCATTTAATTTGGATTTTCTTGATGACTTTTAAGATTGATCATTTATTCACGTGCTTACTGGTTCATTTCCATTCATGAATTTCATGTTTAAGTGTCTTGTCAGTTTTCTGTTGCTTATTTCATGTTGATCTTTAGGGTTTAAAAAAATATTTTAATTGCAGTTTCTTTGTGGTTTATATGTGTTGCTAATAATTACTATGTGTTGCTAATAATTACTCTCAGTCTTTGGTTCACTCTTTTCATAATGGTGTCTTTTTTTCAACAGAAATTTCTGGATTTAATGGAGTCCAATTTATTAGTCTTTTCTCTTATTAGCTAATATTGTGCTTGTTGAAGCACTTCCCTTGTTGGAGATTATAATCATCTTAAATATATTAATTCTAGTCCCTCCCGTCTACAAGCCTTATTGTGCCTCTCACATTTAGATCTATCATAAAATCAACCTGGAGTTGATTTTCATGAGAGTATAGGTTGGAGTCAGGCTTTACTTATCTTCCATATGGAAATAAACATTTTCAGCCCATCATTGGAAATGCCCTCCTCTCTGCACAGTCGGATGGTGCCACCTTTGTTGCAAACCAGGTACTCAGTTGTTTGTCTGTTTCTGGGGTCTCCACTCTATCTTGTTGATCAGTTTATCCATCTTTATGCCAATACACCAATGCATGAATTATTTTAACTTTATATATGGTACCCAATAGCAAAGTTCTTATATCATATTCTTCAAAGAGTTTCTTGGCAATTTTTGGTCCATTGCATTTCCACATAAATTTTAGAATCAGCTTCTCAGGTCTTATAAAAACTGGTAAGTATTTGGTAAGGACTTTGTTGACTTTAAAAAATCAATTTGGGAAAAATTGGATTTGTATATCTCTCCATTTATGCAAGTCTTCCTTACTATCTCAGTAATATTTAGGTCATGTATGTCTTTTGCTAGGTTTATTCCAATGTGTTTATTTTTAATCTATTTTAAATAGCTTCTTTTAAAATAATTTATTCTCTGTTTGTGATATATAGAAAATCAATTGAACTTAAATAATAATATTGCATCTAACAAACTTGTTAAACTCAGTTATTAATTTTATTAATTAACCTAGAGATTTTTAAGTTTTCATACCATTGATAAATAATGGCTCATTATTTTTCCTTTCCAATCCTTGCACCTTTCGTTTCTATTTTATTTTCTGGTTAGGGCCTCCAGTACAAAGTTGAAATACTTTGAAAGAAGTGGTAACAGTGGGTATTCTTGTCTCATTCCCAATATCCAAAGAAAGTTTCAACATATCATTTACAGATGTGAATTTTTGGTAGATACCTTTTATCACATTAATAAATTCCTTTCTCTTCCTAGTTTTCTAAAATATTTTTATTCTGAACATGTGTTGAATTTTACTAAACACTTTATGCTTATTGAGATGATTATCAGTGTTTATTTTCTCATTTTTTTTGAGGTATGGCGTTATATTGATTGATTTTTAAAGTTAAACCAAACGTATTTATGGGACAAACAGGAACACAACAATATTTCATATTGCTGATATATTTAGTACCTCGCATCTGGTTCATGAGTAAGCTTGGCTTAAAATTTTCCTTTCTTGTAATGTCTGTCAGGTTTTGTATCTAAGTTATGTTGCCCTAAGAAAGTGTGTTGAGAAGTATTACCTCTTTTCTTGTTCTCTGAAAGTGTTTCTGAAAGCTTAGCGTTATTTATTTCTTGAATAGATTCTAAGATTTGCTAGTGAATCTTCTGAACCTGGGGTTTTGTTTGAAGAAGGTTGTTAAATACAGATCAATGACTGTTGTTATAAGGCCACTTAGGCCTTTGTCTCTTCTTAGAAAATTACATTTTTCTAGGAATATGTTTCCCCTAAATTTTGATAATTTTTGTTGTAAAATTTGAAAAAACAATTATAGCCTTTTTGTGCTTTTCCTGTTTGTAAGATCTGTGGTGGTCACCGCCTTTCATTTCTGACAGTCATTGACTATTTTTGTCTTTTTTTCCCTTGATTTGGTTCATCAGGGTTTTTTTTATCCTTTTGAAAGAAGCAACTTTTTATTTTTCTTGATCCTTTTAATTTTTGTATGTTTTCTGTTTTATTAATTTCTTGTCTTATACTTACATACTTAAACTGGAGAGCTAAGAAGACAGAGAAGAGTTCCATGGCCAGCAGCCAAGGATAGTTAGGCTTCCAGACAGACGGGCAGGGCTCACATTTCAACGTGTGTATCACTCAGGCTCTCCTCTCACTGTCTCCTCTCATTTTTTCACTGAAAATATTTTTTGCAAATATTTGTTGAATAAACTAAAGGCAAATCTAATTCTTCCGTAATAATTTTTTTTCTTTAACCATGTTTATTGTTAGTAATAAGTTAAGTGGCCCTCTTAAAATCTGTTATTTGAAAAATGTTGAAAGAAGAACCAAGTTTATTATTCCTCATCTACTATGTTGGCATTTCTTTAAAAAGTTCAAAATTATTTTATCCTTACTGCAGATGATTGTGCCTATTTCCTGAGCTGATTTCTTAGTAGCACAATCTTGGACAAATATTCTGAGACTCCAAGAAAACCTTTCTCTATAGGGGTCAGAACCTGGCCTAGATATGTAATGAGATATTGAGCAGATTATAAATGTAGGGCTCTTTATTATTGCTTCTGCATTCTTTAGGGCACTTTACTGTCTCAGAATATTTAATGATAGCTATCAGTGTGAATTTGCAAGTGGGTACTTAAGTATTATAACCATTTCTTTATTTTTTTCATATATTTAACTGATTTTTAGTTTGTTGATCTTTCATTCAAGATATAACGCGTACCTAGTTTCATTGAAATTTCACCAAGTGGGTGCTTATAGAAAGTGTTGTCTTTCCACTTGTAAATTATTTAAAGAACAGAAACCTTGAGCTTGATGATTACTTGCTTTACACATTAACACTTACGTTAGCTTCTTAGGCACATTACCAATTAAATGCAAAGCATTTGGCAAGTTGGCTTATGGAAGAGCAGAGAAATATTCAGAATCACAGAGCTGACATTAGTTTGACAATGAAATGTATACTTACCATCCTAGTTTTTACAAATGTCTTTCATGAATCATCGTGGCAGTTTGAGATTATTTATGAATTCCTAAACAAGAGATTATGTTTGTAAACTGGCCTGTTCCTCCGAGTATGATACTCTTGATTGTATCAGATTCAGCTGAGATGTCTTTGATAAATTATGTTAAGATTAGGGCTTTGATTTGACCATGTCAGTTAGGCGTGACTCAGGGTGGAGTCCCTGCTCCCTTGGTGGGCTGATATAAATGGACACACTCAAGAAGACACACGGGAGGAGAGGGAGCTCCACAGACATGGAAGAGGAGAGAACTTTGATCTTGCAGCCCCAGGAAGCCCAGAAAGAAATAAGTCCTATGTCATCCTGTAGCTGAGAGAGAAGAAGGCTGAACCCTCACAGAGATCACCCGCCATCTTGCTTCAAAACATAGCAACTGACTTTGGTGAGGAAGCAGCCTTGAGTCGGACTCTTTAGGGCCTTGTAACTGTAAGCTTTAACCCCAAATAAATACCCTTTATAAAAACCAACACATTTCTGGTACTTTGCATCAGCACCCCTTTCGCCTAATAGTCAGTGATCATGAGTTTTCCCTGGCTTTTGCTTATGAGCACGCTGTGTAAGACTATCTATTGCAAATCCCTGCTCTGAAAACAGCCGTTGGATGCTGGGAGGCCTGCCTGGAAGGGCTGTGCTCAGGACCACCATCATTTAAGGCAGAGAGGGAGCTTCTGCTCTGGGTGTGAAAACTGTGAAAGGGATTAAAGCTCAGGAAATGAAAAGGGGAAAAGCCAATTCTTACATATTGCAAAATGCCATCTAAATGTAAAAGCAGGAATAGGAAAAGATGATATGGGTACAATAGAATGACTTGTAAGCAAAAATCACTATTAAAATGTGCTTTACTATATATATGTTCTAGTTCACTTACATCTAAATGTCTTATTTGCAGTTTATTCTTCTTCTAAAACTGGCTGCTTCTAGTTGAAAAAAACATACTCGGAAATATTTTTTGAGATTGTTAGATTTATAGAGAGACTACTGTACTGTCTCTAGCACAATGCTTCAACCCTGTTGCAGGGCAGTGCTGACCAGTGGAGCTCTCTAGGGTGATGGAAACATTTTCTGCACTGTCCAGTACAGTAGCCATGGGCCTGTGTGGCCTTGAAATGTGGCTAGTGCCACTGAGGAGCTGAAATTGCTATTTTATGTCATTTTAATTAATTTATATTTAAATCTCAGAAACCACAAACAGTGTTTGGCAGATAATCATTAATAGTATTTGTTGTTGTTATCTCCTTAAAGTTCATTTGGGGAGACAGAAAGCCAATCCCATGACTCCAGCTAGCCATAGGTGTTGCATAAGATTTGCAGGCTGAAATCTCAGAGGAACCAGCCAGCACTACCAGTTGGGATCCACTCTCTTGACATCCAACGTTTTTGTTTTCTTGTTTTTCTTTTAACTTCCAATGAATTATCTGGCCAGCGTGAAATTGGAGGTGCTTTCACAATTTGAAGGTGGGTATATAATTCTGGACTCTGCTACATCTCTTCCTCATTTACTTCTTAAAATTTTCCTCAGAATGATTCAAATTTGGATGTATTCCAGAAAGTTATTAGGGGAAGAAAGTTGCAAAGAAAAAATAAATTATTCATTTTTGAGCCTCATGGTCAATTAAGGAAACTGAGAACAGGCACTTACCTCAATTGCCTGTTACGTAAAAAAAATCAGTCCCGTTCTTGTAGTTTGATAGCATTGCCATAAGTGTATATAGAAGATTCCCCAACTGTGTTTAGAGCATTTTAGGGTGCCTATAACTTAACTTGCACCTGAAAAAAATTTTAAGCAAAAACTCTATATAGTACCCTATTTTCTAGTTTGTGGATTTTCTGTCATTACTCTAAATCTGTAGCAAATGACAAATTATGAATTCTCTCGGTATTCCTATGAAAGAAATTAGCCAGCCTAATTTGGGTAGTTATTCTCATAAGAAATTGTATGTAAGAAATTGCATTTTCCCTACATTTTTTATGTTGTAGCTCACAGATCTTACTGAGACCATATCCACATTTTAACCCAGTGCTTCTTTAAGAATTCTGAAAGTTTAAAGATCTTGAATATATTTGGATGATAATGTTAAGCTAAACTGTGTGTAACTTCCAAAAGTGCATATGCCGCTCATTACCAAGACCAGACTTAAAAACCAAAAAGAAAAAACACAAAGATCTACTGATCCTTTCTTGTTTAAACTTTTCTAGGATCAGAAATTTTGCTGTCAATATGAAAACAGCAATCAGAAAAAGATATTCACAGAGACCCCAATTATACTGCCGCTTGCGTTGTCTTAGTCTGCAGGCTACCATGACAATACCACACAACGTGTTGGCTTAAACAACAAGTGTGCATTGGCTCACAATTTTTGAGACCTGAAGTTCTCAAATCAAGGCATCAACAGGGCCATGCTTTCTCCTGGAGGCGGTAGCCCTCCCTCAGCTGGTGATTTGGCTCATTCTTTTTTCCTCTAGTTTTCTCTGACTTCTGGCTCCTATGTCTTCTAGCTTCTTCCAGTTTCTGGTTTCTACTTCTAAGGTCTCCATGAATCCAATTTAAGGCCCACCCTGGTTCAGATGGTCACATCTAAATAAGATCTTTGAAGATCCTATTCACAAATAAGCCCATACCTTAAATGATAACGCATCTTCAAAAGGTCCTATTTACAAACTGGTTCACACCCCAAAGGAATGCAGATTAAGATTATGTCTTTTGTTGGGATACATGATTCAGTCTAAGATAGTCCACCTCTGGACCCACAAAATACGTTCTTTCACATGCAAAACATTCACCCAATCCCCAAATCCCAAAAGCCTGAAGTCATTTTGGTAACAACTCTCAGTTATAAATCTCAACAAAATTAATTATGGGTGTGGTCCATAATGGGACAAAATTCCTCTCCATCTGTGAATCTGTGAAACCTAGAAAAAAATTATCTTCTAAAATACAATGGTGGGACAAATATAGGATAGACATTCCCATTCCAGAAGGGAGAAATTAGAAGGAAAACAGAAGTCACAAGTTTGAAGCAAGTCTGAAACCCTGCAGAGGAAGCTCTGTTAGATTCCAAGGTCTGAGAGTCATTTCTGGGTCAATTCTTTGACCTCTGGGCCTGCTGGAGCATTGGGGCAGCAGCCAAGGTCTCTGTAAATGCAGGGGGGTAAACCCCATCATCTCTCAGCACCAGGTGGAGACTGCATGGCCTTAGGGACATTGGGGTAGAAGATCTACCTCCTCTAAGCACCATGGTGGAAGGCCCACCTGCCCTAAGCACCACGGTGGAAGGTCCACCTGCCCTAAGCACCACGGTGGAAGGCCCACCTTCTCTAAGCACCACGGTGGAAGGCCCACCTGCCCTAAGCACCACGGTGGAAGGCCCACCTGCTCTAAGCACCATGGTGGAAGGTCCACCCCCTCTAAGCACCATGGTGGAAACCCACCTGCTCTAAGCACCACGGTGGAAGGTCCACCTCCTCTAAGCACCATGGTGGAAGGCCCACCTGCCCTAAGCACCATGGTGGAAACCCACCTGCTCTAAGCACCATGGTGGAAGGTCCATTCCTCTAAGCACCACAGTGGAAGACCCTTCTCTCTTGGCCAAAAGATCTCTCCAGTCCAAATCTCTGCACCCATGGATCTACCCTTGATGTCAATTTTCCTTCATTTCATCCCTTCTCTGTCCCTTTCAGTCCAGGTTAGCAGTGTTTCTGCTCATACAAAATTCTCAAAACCTTGGTTTTGTGTGAAGTTTAAGGGAGAAAAGAATCTTCCACAGATCCCTCCTAGACCTATGGAATTCCAATCCTGTCTGCCTCTGTGATGGCAGGCTCATGCGTCAACTCTGCCAGAGGTAACCGTGCCCAACTGTCTAGTCAAGCAAGCCCTGGGATCATCATTCCATAGGGATGATACTGTACTACTGTGGATACTGTTTATTTCAGATTGCATATGGAAGGCTTCATAGAGATGTAAGCACCATGAGAGTCACAAAAGCCCAGTACTTTTAAATCTACCACTTATCTTTAAACCCAGGAATGACAAAAGTTATTAAAGTATTTTTTATTTTCTGGAAAAAACAATATACACTAGAAGATAAGGAGGACTTACTCCTTCTTTACTTTTAGAAATCTTTGCAAGGAAGCTTTACTTTTGATAGAAAATACTTGAGAAATGTTGATTTTCTTGGCGAATTGCCACATATAAAACCATACTTGACTGATAGAATGCAGGACTACAACCCTCGCTCATGCTGTGGGGAAGCAGAATGGGTTCTTTGTGTAAATTCAAAGAGTAAAGCAATGTGTTCCCAGGCATCTGGGCTGGGAAAGACAATTAGGGAAATGAAGGTGGCAAATGAGGACATGTTTGAAAGCATGATAAGGAGAAACAAAAATTGTGTGAGCTAAGTATTTTATAAGTCTATGTGATGGTTAGGCTAATGTGTCAACTCAGCTAGGTAATTGTGCCCAGGTGCTTGGTCAAGCAAGCACTGGGCTAACTGGAACACAAGGGCATTCATGGACTTTAATCAGCAGAGAGTTGATTTCATAGATGGCTGGTTACACCTACAATCAACTGAGGAGACTGCCATCAGCAATGCATGAGGTCTCACACAACCAGTTGAAGGCCTTAAAGGGGAAGTGATTTCAGCATTCAAAGAGAGAACCCTCATCTCTGCTTCAGACAGCCAGTGCTCCTGGGAACTCATCAAGGACCTTCATCGGAGACCCTGGTTTGCAGTCTGCCCCATAGAATTTGGAGATGTGTGTCATGTGACACAATTTTATAAACTCTCATACTATTTACAAGTACCTCCTGTCGGTCTTGTTTCCCTAGAGAACGCTGACTAATAGAGCCTCTGAGAGGGCTGACTGGCTCCACTAGTCTTACACCGAGTCTCCTTAGCAGGGGTGGTTCAGCTGTGCCCTTGCATGGATCTCTGGGCTCTGGGAAGTCACTTCCTGGAGGCTCAGGCAGGTCTGGACAGAGCCACTTCTGGCTCTCATCTCAGAGCACACGATCTGGATAGGCTGAGAATTTTCCAAGCCATCAATTGCTGGTTTCTTTTTGTTAAATCATCAGTTCTCATTTTATCCCTTTCCTATTACATTTACTGTAAGCAGCGAGGAGAATCCAGGCTCCACCTTCCACCTTTAGCTGGGAAATCTCCTCAGCTAAATATCCAGGTTCACCACTACACGTTCCGCTTTCCATCCCCATCAGAGCACATGGCATCAAGTTCTCTCTCACTTTATAGCAAGGATCACCTTTCTTCCAGTTTCCTAAAACACATTTATCATTTCCTTCTAAGGCCTCCCTGGAATTACCTTGAATGCCCCTATTTCTACCAACTTTCTGCTTATGAAGAATTGTGTGTTCTCCAAGATGACAGACACTTTCTCTCCAGATCTTACGTATTTATGGCTCACCAGAAATGCCTTTAATAGCTGTATCTCTACTGAGTGTCTTCAAAGCAGATGCAGGCTTTTTCTATCAATAGCCGCAAAATTCCTCCGGCCTCTGCCCACTATCCAATTCCAAAGCCCAAGGCCACATTTTCAGGTATTTGTAAGAGATGCACCTGCCTTCAGGTATCAAGATCTTTCCTAGCCTGCCTCGCTGCTCTGACAAATACCACACACCTGCTTGGCTTACACAACACGCATTTATTGGCTCACAGTTTTAGAGGCCAGAAGTCCCCAAACAAAGTGTCAGTGAAGGACTGGCTTTCCCCCAGCGTCAGTGGCGTTCCGGCCCCAGCAGCGGTCCCTCGCCTTGTAGGTGAGGTCTGGCTCGCTCCTTCCTCCCGTGGCTTCCTCTGACCATCTCCAGGCCTCTACCTGTGAGGCCTCCATTACCGCTCATTAAGGCCCACCCTGACTCAGGTGGCCACACACCTGAACAGGTCTGAAAGCCCTGTTCATAAACGAGTCCACCCCTACCTGATAGCACATCTTCAGAGGTCCTACTTACACATGGCTCACGCCCACAGGATCACGGATTAAGATTAAAAACATGTCTTTTGTTGGGGTACATGATTCAAGCTACCACAGTGGGGTCAAAAAATTCACTCAGATAACATTTCAGATGGTATTCTTACCAGGTTAATGGGAATAGTAGTTTTCAGCTGGTCTGTACTTTGACAAAGAGCATTCATATAACGGTAGCGGAAATTCAACCAACCATGCTTTGAGCTCAGAAATGTCCCGAAGAGTCACAAGGTCGTCGCTGCTAACCTTCCTCTCCCTCCCTCCAGCCCCTTGGGAACAGAGCCTGGGCTACTCAGCCTGTCCCGGAACCCACATTACAGGGGAGCAGGCTTTCCCTTAGCAGTCCTTGAGCAGATCTGGCTCCTGCCTGCCCGACAGCGGTGCCCCTTCCTGCTCCCTAGCTGTACCCCACTCTGCGCAAGCATCCCCCTCACCTGAGCAAGGGGCATTCCAGGCCCGTTCCTCACGCTGGCGCTGTCATGGCGGCCTCGCCGCCTTCCGTGGTCTGGCCCTGGCTCCGAGTCAGGGCTGCGCACAAGAAACCAGAGTTCCTTGCGGGGAGAGCTGCTGGGCCGGTCCTGCTGGTGACGTGGCACGCGGGAAGGCGGGGTCCTTCTGCGCCCCTTGGTCTCAATGAGAACAGGGTGAGGCTGCCGTTTGTGTGGCCATCACCCCAACGCTGAGCGCGAACCTGAGAGCAGGGCCTGGAACCCGAGGCTCACGCCTCCAGGTCCTCCCTGAGGGCACCCAGCCGCCTCCAGGGCTCCTTATCTCCTGACTCTTGGGATAATGGGTGCCAGGTTAGTTAAGCCGTTGGGAGTAGGGAGTTCACAGTTTCTTGCAGCCCCATATTTCTTAACTCGTATATTTTAGCATTGTTTTTATATCTTTATAAAGGTAAGTACTAAAACGATCATTATTGAAGTTAAGTATGAAATAGTCATTTATCAAATTTTCCCAAAATGCAGGAAAAAATTACTTATGGCTATGTTGATTAGGATTACAATGGTTTGTCCATCCCTATTAGTTTATATTTGAAGTCAGTTAATCTTGTAATTAAGCTATATGATATAAGCATTGAAAAAATTCTTTATATACAGTATCTGAAAAATTTGGATCATTTTAAAAAATAACTTTGGTAAAATCAAAAGAAAAGGAAAATGAGAAACTGGGTTTTAAGCAGAACATTTTATTAAAATGTTAAGATATAAAATGAAGATAGAGCTCTGATTCTGATTCCATGAAATTATTCAATATATTGAATTCTTAAGAAGATTTATTTTTCAGTGTGGTAATTGCACTAGCGTTCTGAATTATTTCTATTTTTACTATTGTATAAGATGATTTTCCATCCGATTTTAGAGCCTATAGTTCTCTACCACCTATACATACTGGACTCTATTTGATCTTGAAGCCACTATTTGAGGCGGCTTGACATGTCTCGAGGCTTCCGGGAGCTGTGCCGTACAGTGGATTGGAGAAGGAGTATGCGGAGCTCTAGAGAAGAGAAACACGTTTAAGTTAGGTCAACCTGAGTGTTTCTTCAGCAAAGAAATTGCAAGGAAGAAAACAGAAATGCGGTTAAAAGAGACATAAGAGAATTGTCTACCGAGTTTGATACATATACCTTATGTGGATCTTGGTTAAAAACATAAAATAAAAAATGGAGACCCCCTGCTGATTTTCACAAGGCAATTAGGGCAGACTAAACACGGACTGAATATTTGATGGTATCAAGGCCGACTGGTATAGGCTGAAGTGTGGCCCAAGGTTAGTTTTTTAAGTCCTTATCCCTTAAAGATAGGACTGAAATCTTTATAGTTGAAAGTAAGTGGTATCTGGGATTTGCTTAAAAATAACCCGGGGAGTGGGGGAGTGGGCGGCTCCGTGTCGGTAAACTGCTGCAATTGGCTGCTGGTTTCACGGAGGTTCCTTACACGGGTCTCTCGATTTCTGAATAAGAACAGGAAAGCTTCCTGTAGGAGCTTTTATGAAGAATGTTTTAGAGACGTCTATGTTCTGTTATATTTTGGGGCAAGAAAATGATTGGTAAATTAGCAGACTGGATTTTTTTTTTGACACACGAAATACCAAGTTCAAATACTTTGCCAGAAATATGACTTTAATATTTGTATATTTATATATATTTATATATTTGTATATTTTATATATATTTTTAAAAAGCAATTTGTTTTTGAAACAATACAAATCAAAATAGCCACAAAGGCCAGAAGATGTGATAGAATTTCTTTTCCAAGCCACTGTTGATAAAGGGGAAAAGGAATGTGAAGGAGGAATACATGTTCTTTTATCAGAAAACTGAAAGCCACATCTGTGGCCCTCTAGCGCCATCCTTTGCCTGCCGAGTGTGCACACTGCAGGGGATTTTGAAACATCTCAAAGCTTTTTGCTTGTTTGGAGCACACTGACGGGAACCTCCCCTAAGTGTCAGAAGCAGCGCTGGCAGCGGATGAGAAGGTGTAAAAGATACAGTCTTTCACAGCAACTTTTCAGGTACCATGAGGTTTTCAATATTAGTGTGAAACATACCAATACTAAAGCACCTCATTCCTACTCCTTGTATTGTTTGTACTTTTCAGGTAGGAAAAGGTAAGCTAAGTTTAAAAGGATGAAACTTTCTTTTCTTTAGTAAAAGTGAAAATATGTCCAGGTTATTTGACAACAAGACAGGTTGCACCTGGTTTCTTAAGCGTGTGTTTATTACCATTGAGTAGGGCTCCAGTTATGTTTTTCTCCAAGTCTTAATTGACTGGATGATCCATCCAAATTGTTATCCTTCTGCTCTGGGTTTTCATTCCTTTAAAACTTACTAATAAAAGTGTGTGTCACATAATTATTGAAGAAAACAAAGAAACAAACAAAAGAAAAAGTTGAGGGTGGTGTTAGGCTCCAATGCTATCACCCAAGGCTCTGAAACTGCTAAAAAAAAAAGAAAAGCATCTCATCTGACACCTTGTTTCTCATTTCCAATAGCAACAACAGCATAAAAAACTGTTTATGGCCTATTTTCATTAAAATAATACGGTAAATGTCACAGTTTAGCTTTCTATATGCTGTCTTTACAAGGGAATGAATCTTATATGATGCTTCTGAAATCAGCTGTAAGGAAAGAGCTAATCTGATTTTCTACCCAAACGGACACTGATGTTACCCACTAGGGAAGGGGTAAGATATTTCCCTGGCCCTTTTCTCTCCAGCATCATTCTTATTACTCTGCCACGGACAGATAAAATGGGCCAAGAAAGATGCACCAGCCTTGAGTTTCTCCTCCCTCGTCCGAGTTCTCAGGCCTTACTGCCACTCCTGAATCTGAAGAGTGCACAGCACGCTGGGCTCCCTTTGGTCTTTTGGACTAAAGCCTGAAAGCATTCGATGAGCAGTCCCTCTGAGGAGCTAACTAATGCTTTGCGGGTTCAGCTGATGTTTTCCAGATCTGTCAGCTCTTTGAGTTTGAGTAGCGACCACAAGACCATTCAGCAGTAAACTGACTTTGCACGCAGATTGAAACCAACCTGGAGTGGAAAAGTCTCACTGCACATTTAGAGGGAATGAAGCTGCTCTCTGCTCCGGATTGGAACAGCGCCACAGGACGGTCCTCGCCTTTGTGATGTGGAAGCTTGTCCAACACTGTGACGTGTGTGTGTGTGCATGTGTGTGTGCACTTGTGCGTGTTCGAGCCTCTGAAACAGCACAACTTGCCATGGCCACTTACCTCTGTTTTCTCTGGGACGTTCCAATCCCCGCACACTGGATCCACAAACGCACAGCCAACACGTCCTTCCATTTTCCTTAAACACACAGGGCCACACAAAGACGTGTAAGGACTACAGTGCAGCATAGCACATTTCCAAGGAATTGCCTGTAGAGACCTTTGAGGACACATTGTGTGGCCAGTGAGCTTATTTTCACGAGTGCATCCGCCACACGTCTAGATTTTTTCACGGAGCACAAAGACAACACATTCTTGAAAGCAAAGGTAATTTGAACCCTGAATATTTTCCATTGTCGTTAATATTTTAAACAGCAGATCTCAACATGGGGTGTTGACGAGTTCTTCATGTTGGTATTCCACTTCCCGACAGCCCTGAAGAAGCCTGCCTGTCCTAGGTGACCTCACCTGTCAGTACATCTGCATAATTCACTCTGATTAGACTCTAATCGCTTAAGAATCAACAGACTTACTAAAGACAAGAAGCCTGGAAGAGTGGGTCACAAATGACGCAGAAAATATACCCATCACTTGAACAAAAAGTTATAACTGAATAACTGCAGGCACCCTTCTAAAGATATAAGGAGAGATCCGTAGCAGTTTGGCATTATTTATGAATTCCAAAAATAGATGTTGGATTTATGTTTGTAAAGCGGTCTGTTCCTCTGGGCGTGATTAAATTATGATTAGGGCTTTGATTGGGCCATGTCAGTAGGCTGCTGAGTCCCCACCCCTTGGAGCACTACATATTGTATAATTCCATTTATATAAATTGTAAATATAAGTATAAAGACGAAAGGAGATAAGTGGCTGTGCAGATCTGAGGAAGGAATGCTAAGGGGTGGAGTCTTTCTTATTGGAGTAATGAAATTGTTCTATAATTTTTGAGATGGTGAGTATAACAACATTGTGATTCACTAAAAGCCATTGATTTTATACTTTGGATGGAATATCCAGAAACAGCAGCTATGTACAGTGGGGGAAGCATTGAGAGATTGAGAGGTGAGGAATTTTCTTGTTTGCTTGTCTGTTTTATGTTTATTATTATTATTGAAATAATGAAAATGTTCTAGTAATGATTGAAGTGATGAATGTACAACTATGTGATTATAGCAAATACCAGTGATGGTATACTCTGTATATTTATTAAAATGTATTAATTAAATTGATTTGTTATAAAAATATGCAATTGCTTAGATATTTCACTCTCATTGAAACTACCTTTTGATTCTTGATAAATAGGAACATATGCAGCTATTTTGTGTGTTATTATTTGGCAAGAAAAAAGTCATAGATTTACTCTTAAGTGACAGGCAACAAGTACCTGCCAATTGCTTAGCTGTTAACGCAGGGCTAGTTACTCTAACTCCATTGAAGGAGTGCTTGAATCTTTGCCTCTCCTTCCCGCAAGGTGCAGCACGCTCAGTGGACCGTGAGGCTGCACAGGGCAGCTCTCAAAGATGAGCCTGAGTAGGGATTGAAGGGGGCTTTTGGAACAGGTCACCCTGGCAGAGCCCACGAGGAAAGCAGGGACATGGACGAAGGAAGTGTCAAAACTGAACAAGGAGCAGGGACCAGGGAGAGATGGGGCAGCACAGACACCAGCTGCTCAGAAAACCAATGTAGGCTGAATCAGGCAGGAACTCAGCAGGCTGGAAGAATCCCAGCCCGCAGGGCTAGACGAGGCAGATGGACAGAGGTGGGCTGCCGCCAGGACCCGAGGGCACAGCTGGGCTGCCAAAGCCGGGAGGTGAGGAGCCACAGGCCAGCAGCAGGGGAGACTTGGGTGAGGTCAGCCTGCCGGGACCCCAGCTGGTGCCCGCTATGACTGGCAGACAGAAACCAAATGAACTGACCGGGTTTCCAGCCCTGTAATTCAGCGACTGAAGCTACTTTTCTTCTGAAAGGATTTTAAGTCTTAAATAATGTTCTATTAGAATGAAACAAAAGTGGCTAGTCCTCGGGGATTTGGTGACCACAAAGAAGGAAGGCGATGCTTCTGGGAAGTCCGCGGGGTTGTAACGGAAGAGGAGAGGGTCACGTTTTGCTGGTGGGCAGTGAGCGACAGCAGACCTGCCTCCTGCACGTTGTGTTTGTCAGCAGACTCGAGCGACTTCTCCCACTCCTGGGAGTCCGTGGAGTGACAGACACACTTCTTAATGTCTTCCCTGTGTGTAACGCAAAATTCCACATTCCACACATAGATACTTCCATTAAGGAAACGTCTAGCGCTAGCTCCCTCCATTCACTATTCCAAGGGCTTGGATATAATTTCTGTCTTCCTTCATCGAAGATGTATTTAATATTCACATATTAACAATTTTCTTGAAATGATGGATCCTTATATGAGGAAACCAAAATTTTGTTTTAAAATGAAGGGCTTGGACTAGATGATAATGAAGTTTCCTGCTGGTTCCAGAAGCGTATGGTATATGATAAGTTTGCATCTGTAGATAGGCCCTTAGAGGACTGAGGTTCCAAAGAAGGCAACCCCCCCAGAAGTCATCAAGGAACTGGCTTTATGGAAGATCGGAACAGAGGAGAGGAAGCCGCCTGGAATCACTTAGCTCACCAAGTGTGCATCTAACAAATAACCACGACTCCTGCTGCAGCCAGCACCTCTGGAGCCCCGATATCCTGCAGCAGGCACTGTGCCTGGCGGTACTCCAGCATCCAGTGCTGACCTAGGGCCATTCTGAGCAGAATATCCCGATTGCCATTCAGTGAGCACGACGTGATCTGCAAAGAAATTCACTCCATGGCTTACTGAATGGCAAAATGATTGGGGCATTAATAAAAACATGGAGGTGTTGATAATCGTCTGAAAACAATGTAAATGGACAATGAGAAAGAACAAAAAGAATACAGCAAAAGACAAAAACAACCCATCCAGAGTGCATCCAACAGCACAACGCTGAACAGGCTTATTTTTGATAAACTTTAGCTTACTGGTTATCTTTAGGGGCTATAAAACCTACCCAACGTAAAGTAATTCTAAAGCTAGTGTGTGGGGAAAATCACACGGCAAGGTTTGGACGGTTTTAGAGCAGAGTGTGAGCGCCACTTGATGCAAACATCTTTAGACGAGGTAAGTGAATCAACCTTTATTGAAGTTGAAAGGAAAGAGGGTGGCAGTGAGCGCGGAAGCTGGTGAACGTCTACCAGGAGGGCGGCAAGGCCACGGGACAAGGCCATGCCTGGGTCGTTTGGTTGACAGGTCTATGTTCAAAAATGAACATCTTTTGATGCATACTATAAATGTATTATTAAGAACTTCATTCACTTTTATAAATTGTATTACTGTGTTTCCTATCATTTTACTAAATTGCTAGTTTTGATTGCCATGGGTGGTTTAAGGTTTTTTTTGTCCTCAGATGTGTTTTTCTCTAATTTCCTAGCATGTCATCTTGTGTGTCTGAGAAACTGACCAGACTGCGTAGTGAAACCCAGTGTGACAGTTTGAGATTATTTTTGTGAATCTCAAAAGGAGAAAGATCATGTTTGTAAACTACTCTGTTCCTCTGGGTGTGATACCCTTTGATTGTATTAAATTCCGTGAGGGGCCTCTGATTAAGTTTACTTGATAATATCTATTTAGGGGTTCTGATTGGGCTAACATCAGTAAGGCACGGCTCAGGTTGAGCCCCCACCCCCTTGGTGGCTGATATAAATGGGCACTCACTCAAGAACACGCTGGAAGAGAGAGAGCTCTGTCATGTTTGATCCTGCTGCTCTGGGGAGAGATGAGCCATTTGCCTGATAGTTTGCAGCTGACCTTGGGAAGAGAGCCAAGACTGACATAAAAGGCCCAGAAAGAAAAGAGTCCTATGCCAGGACAGAGAAGAAGCCCTGAGAGACAAGCCCTATGCCAGCCTGCAGCTGAGAGAGGAATCCCAGAGGGGAAGGCTGAATCCTCCCAGAGATCAGCTACCATCTTGCTTCAACACGGGGCAACTGACTTGGGTGGACTCAAGTCCTTGAGTTGGACTCTTTATGGCCTTGTAACTGTAAGCTTTTACCCCAAATAAATACACTTTATAAAAGCCAACAGATTTCTGGTACTTTGTATCAGCACCTCTTTGGCTGACTCATATACCCACCAGTCGCTGCTACTGTTGCATGGCAGCTAAACTGTCTTAATGTGTTTTAAACAGACTTAGAAAATGCTCAGAGAAAATGAGCTCACGCTCTGGGCACACATTGGACAGGGAAGGGGGAAAGCCATTTGAGAAGGCTTTGGATGGTAACTCCCAGTCCTAAAACCCTACTGTAAGAACCCGCCCACTCCATGGTATGGGGAACCCACTTCCTGACGTTGGGGTCATCCTGATGCAGCCAGCAAGGTAATTTAAAGGATAAACATGAACGCGTATCCAGCAGAAGATATTTGCTGTGGGTGTTTGTGGAGGAATTTGCTCTTGGGCTCCCACTACTGAACTGACTTCTATATGCTAATCCTAAATGCCACAGCACACCCCAAGATCCGAGAAATGATGGCCACAAGCCAGGGTGGGGGGAAATGATGATCCATGCTATGGGCTCAGCCCTTAAGAGGGCCAATGACTGAAGGTTGATGCTTAAGTCACTAACTGTCTTATTTGTTTATTTAAATTCAACCAGTATTTCTAGGGCACATACTAAAGTGTGTGTGAGGTCATGGTCACACAAAATTGATGACTACGTAGTGCCTGAGCACAGAGCTTGGTCCTGGGGGGCACTGCTGGTTTTCTGTCTCCTGGATGAAAGCACATGTTTATCAAATGCCCACCACACCCGATACCCACCAGCAGTGAGCACCGTGCTCCTTACTTTCTCTTCTTATCCTCTCCCCTTTTGTCATTTCCATCTCCTTTTCTTTTAACCTCCTTACTTATTTCTCTTGACCCCAAAGCCTGGAATTAATGAAGGACATTGGGATAAGGGAACAGAATAAAGAGGGGTCAGAATTAGTAATAACCAGTGTGCTTCTTTTTATTTTTAAAGACATAATCATTAGAACTGATCCATGCAACAACATGGATGAAACTTGAAGACATCATGTTGAGTGATCCTTTGAGTACCTTGACTGTCTTACCACTGTCTTCATGCCTCCATGGTTTCAGATGAGAAATCAGCATTTAATCTTATTGTGCTTCCCTTGTATTTGATGGTTCTTTTTCTCCTGCTGCCTTGAGTATTTTCTCTTTGTCTTGAGCATTGGACATTTTGACAGGTATATCT
>JAQZBX010049875.1:0-19810 GCA_029593785.1 Cabassous unicinctus
CCAGATAATAGAAGTCTCAAACAAAAAGAGGAGAGAATATGTGTGTGTGCGTAGGGGGTGGGGTCATCAATTAGATAATTGAAGGAACTATTGATATATCAATTGTACATTTTCAGAAAACTGGCCATAAAGGAAAGAACACTTCTAAAGAGGGAAAAACAGGTTTCACACAAGAGCAACACTGGACATCAGGAGGAAAATGGAGTACTAGCTTGTAAATACTAGAAGAAATTTTTTCCAGCTTGAAATGTCATACCCAGTCAATTAAGTGTGAGTGTATAATAAAATTCTTTTTAGACAAGCAAGGTTCAAAAACACTACTCTGCAAACTTTCTCAGAAAAGTACTGGAGGGCATAATCTTTTAAAATGTGGAAAAGCAAGTTGAGAAAGAAGACAGAAAGTCTAAGCCTCTTAGATTCTAAGGATTGGGCGGTGGTTGGGAGAGGAAACAAGAATCTGGGGAGATGGTAAAGAGAAACGCCAAGTTCCCAGCAGTGCAGCAGCCTTAGAGTTTTGCCACTCCCGATCTTCTGACTCTGAGGGGAAAAATCAAATGTATTTGAATACAACAAGAAGAAATTTATGCAAAGGGAAGTGAGTATGAGAATAATTATACAGAAAATTTAACATATTTTTAAAAAGACAATAACTCCAAGGAAAAGCAAAGTTGTGCAGGAAAGGAAAAGTAATAAAAAAATACTATATAGTTCAACTGTAAAAGTGTTTGCATGGTCATGCTAATGCAAATATTCAATATTAATATAATCAAAATTACATTATATGTATGTGAGAGTGATGATGGAGAAAGAAGTATAAAAGACACTAGACTTTCATCTTCCATAATGGGAAGTCCATATTTAATGCCTAAACTAAAAAATCAAGAGTGCATGTATGTATGTAAATGCACATTTACACAAATTTATATATTTATATATATAAGCAAATAAAATTACCATATTTCATCAACTCTAAGACACACTTTTTTTTTATATTTCAACATCTTCGTAATCAGAATGTGTCTCAATCCATGGTAGGTTGTAGCTTAATTGGCAGCATTTGATGCATCATATAATCAAGGGCATAACTGATTTAATGCAATGTGGTGAATACCAAAAGAATTAGCAAAAGGAGTTGAAAGTGGCTGACTGTGGAAAGCAGTTAATGAACAGGAAGGGGGGAAGTCACTTCTGTTTAGTAAAAGTTTTGTGGTATTATTTGACTCTTTGTACGTCCTGATTTATCTTTTGTGGATCCCAGAAAATTATGTTCTTAAATTAACTTGTTCCTGTGCCTGTAAATGCAGTGTAGATGGGGCTTTTTAAAAAATTAAATTCAGTTAAGGGACCTTTAAATATATCACTTTTGATTAGGTCGCTTTAGGGCCTTTGATTGGATTAAACCTTTGTGGTATGACCCACCCTCTTGCTGGGGTCTTATAAGTGGAGAACTGAAAGCAGAAGCACACAGAGAGAAAGACAGCTGTCAATTTTACCCTGCCATGTCAGAGAGGACTCAAGGATTGTGAGCAGCTGAAACTGAAGGAGGCAGCCAAGAGGGTAATCCCACGGAGCAGCTCAAAGCTGAAGAGATGAGAGCCTTGCCATGTGTTCGATCACCCACAGCTGAGCTAGAGATGAAAGTGGCCTGGAGGAAAAGGCAGAGACCTGCCACCATTTTGCCTTGCCACGTGGCAGGACTCCAGGATCTGTTGTCAGCCGACCTTTGGAGAGAAAGCTCTGATAATGCCTTGATTTGGGCATTTTTGCAGCTTCAGAACTGTAAGCTATTACCCTAATAAATTCCCTTTAAAAAAGCCAACCCATTTCTGGTATTTTGCACCAGCAGCCTTAGTAGACTAAAACAGAAATTGGTACCAGGAGAGTGGGGATGCTGCAAATGCAAATACCAAAACTGTTGGGACAGTTTTGTAAATGGATAAGGGGAAGATTCTGGAGGAACTGTGAAATGTTTGATAGAAAAGGCTAGATTGTTTGAAGAGTGTTGGTAAGAAGATGGATGCTAAAGATACTTCTGATGAGACCTTAGACAGAAATGAAGGCTGGAAGGAAGGTGATCCTTGCTTTAAAGCATCAGAGAACTTGCAAAATTGACCCCTGATGCTAGATGGAAGGCAGAATTTGAAAGTGACAAGTTTGGGCATTTAGCTGAAGAGATTTCCAAACTAAATGTGGAAAATGTGGCCTGGCTTCTCCTTGCAACTTGTAGTAAAATGAGAGAGGAAAGGGATAAGCTGAGAACTGAACTCCTGGGCACAAAGAAACCAGAAATTGATGGTTTTGGAAATTCTCAACTTCTGGAAAGTGAGTCCCCAGAGAATAGTGTCCCATTTAGGGACTTAACTGAGCTTGGAACCAGCCAGTCATTTCCATGCAAGTCAGGATTGGAAATGCAGTTACCCAGGAAGGACTTGTAGAAAGTCTTACTGTCTGTCAGCTTGGACCCCTGTGAACCGCATGAAAAAGCAACGAGCTATTTGCAAGATCTGTATAAACGAAACCACTGTCAGCCTGGAGTAAAAGGGACAGGAAAGGGATAGATGGAAGGAAAAATGACTTCAGGAGTAAAACCTTGGACACTGAGATCTGGACTTAAGACATCTTTTTGAGCCAAGAGAGGGATCCCACCCATGTGTGTGGAGGGGGTGAGTGTACCCCAGGGCTTGGAGAAGGTGGGCCTTCCACCCTGTTGTTCATGAAGAGTTGAATACATTTTTAAAAATTAAATGTTAAGAAATTCCTCTTGACTGCTTTGTGGAGAAGTGTCTCTAGGGAGACAAAATTGGAAGCAGGTAGGTGAGTAAGTGCTCTTGCTTATTCCCGGGGACTGATGATAGCTTGAACTAGACTGAAAGCAATAGAGGCAGTGAAAAGTGGTTAGGTCCTGGATATATATATTTAAAATAAAGCTGCCCAAATGTACTGATGTACTGAATGTGGAATGTGAGAGAAAGAGCAGAGTCAAACATGACTCCAAGTTTTTTGGCCTGAGCAACTGGAAGAATGAAGTTGTAATTTCCTGAGATGAAGACACTACAAGAAGACAAGGTTTAGGAAGGGGGAAGATCAAGAGTTCACTTGGGACATATTAAGAATGTATGACTCTTAAACATCTATGTGGAAGTGATGAGTTGGTAGATTATACATACAAGTCTGGAGCTCCATCCTAGGTAGCCTGAAGATAGAATTTGGGGTTGTTCCTTTGCCTCCCTACCGCTCTGCTCTAAATGGTATGGTCATTTTTTATTTCTTTGCTTGCTTTTGTGCATAGTAATAAACAAAGACAGTTTTTGTTTATGTACTTGCTCAAAGAGAAATCTTTTAAGTATTGATTTTTCATCAATTGATATTTGCAAGCATTTGCTTCCCTTTAGTATTGTCAGCAAATGGCCATGTAAGAATGTCCAGAAAACCTAAGCACTCCTTACCTAAGTTTGCAGAATTAAATCTGTGGGGACAGACACTTCCTACTTGGAGAGAAAGTGAAACCAGATCTCTTACTGCACTGAGCCATGGATGCCACGTTTCTCCTCTTGTAACACAATTGAACAAGTCCTAGAAATAGTTTCCTGGTACATTTCTAGTCATTTACATTATTCCCAATTTCTGGGAGCCCCTATACACACCATAAACACATACCAAAGCAATTAAAGATAAATAAATTCAACTTGTCGGGTGAAGCAACTCCTGCTTACTTTCTTCAAAGTAACATGAGATAAGACTCTGATTTTATTCTCTCATCAGACTTTTTAAGCTGCATTACACATTTCTCTTTGAAGAAAATTCTAAGAGACACAAGGAAATATTTCTTTTCTAGCCAAGAAAACATATCAACATGATAAAGTCCTAAACACCTTGAAGAAAGGCTCTTTATAAACTTCTTTCTTGGGTTCCAACCAGGCTTTGGCCTTCACACCGTGCCACCTGATTGACGACGGGAATATCTGATATCCCTCCAATGTGCTAAGTGTAGGGATGGTCCTTTAAGATGTGGGTGGCAGAATGGTAGTGCACACCCACAGGCTAACCCCAGATGACGCATCAGCTAAACTACTCAGCCAACAGTTGCTTCGATTTCTGTGATTAAAGGCACTTCTGTTAGTTCACTCTTCTTTGATTCTCTTAGAAAATCAGGAGAGCTTTCCACTTTTTAGTACATTTATTATTTTGTGGTTCCAATTCCTCCACCTCCTTTTCTATCCTTAAGCACTTAAAACAAAATATTTGACCATTTTTATAGCAGTGTATAGTTAAACATAAAAGAACAAGTAGGCTATTTTCACCAATTTCTAGTGACAATTTAAAGTCTGTTTTCTACCATTTTTTGCCTATTACACCCACACTACCTTTTCTCTCAAATGTTCTTTTCTTGTAAAAATGACTCCAGATATATAATTCAGGTGTGCAGTAGACATAGACACTCTCTATCTGTTAGGATAGGTTGATTATGCTGTGGTAACAGTCCAGCCAGTGGCTTAAAGGCCACAAAAGTTTATTGCTCATAATACAGGTCCCTCATGTACCAGGTAGGGCTCTCCTCTATGTCACTTTGTCTTCACTCAGGACTCCAGCCTGACTGAGCAGCCACTGTCTACATTGCTAGCTGCCATGACAGAGGGCAGAGGCAGCACAGCAAAAAAAAAAAGAAAGAAAGAAAGCACTGATTCCTAAACTTCCACCTGGAAGGTACACACACACAACATTACATTTCTGTGGCAAAGCAAGTCACATGGCCAAATTTAACTTCAAAGGAGCAGAGAAGTAAAATTTTCTTGCAGGTGAGACACTGAATATTAGTAAACAAGTATATAGTATTATATACACTCAACTACAGAATTATACTGCTTCTGCTCTTTTATAGAAATCCCTACTAATAGAGGGAATTTATGTTCATTTTCCCCATTATATAGAAAAACAACTACATTTTGAAATCTAAACAAGGCGTTGCATTAACCTCACTCAGTATATTTGGTTAGCAGCTAATGGTGTCATATTTTGTAGATAAAGAAAGGTCATCATCTCATTAAGTGAATATATTTCAGACCACAGGAAAATGTGTGACATGGTTACCAAGGTTTTTCATTTATAACGAAGGTCTGTAAATGTCACCAGAGGAAACCAAGAGCCAATTTCAGGCTGGGAGAATCAGTTCCGATTGTGATTGTGCAACGCTAATTATGTGATTGTTTTGCAACTCTACTCCCTAATATGTCAGAAAACATGCTGTACCTTTTAACACAAATTCTACATGGCTAAGAAAGATATTTGGGGGCATATGGGGAAGGGTGAAGTTGGAGTGGGAGTAATGAAAAACCATGAGGTCAGGACTCAATATCATTCCATTATAATTTGACAAATTAAGCAGTCATTTCCCAATAAATTGTGGGTTTTACCTTCACAGTTTACTCCATGCTCATCTTTCCATTCCTGGTCACTTAGGTAGATTAGACTCGTCTTATTTCTCACCTGGACTATTGCAATAGCCCCTTACTTTTCTTCTAGCTGTCAATCTCTCTCTATCTATTTCAACTTGCACATGGTAGCCAGAGTTATCTAACTAAAGCTGAGTTCTGATGGTGAAAGTTACACCATCAGAAACGAGTTTACTGACTCCCTACTGCTTATAGAATGAAGCCCAGTCCCTTAGCACATCTTTCACTCACCAACTTGAGGCCAATCTACTTTTTAAGCTTTATCTACCAATTTACCTCCATAGGGTTAGTGAAATGTATAATTGACAATAGTGAAAAATTCTCAGTTGCCAACATGCTCTTATTTATTTTTATTTTATTGAAGTATATCATTCATACATGAATGTACATAAACAAAAAGTGTATAGTAAAATTTGTGAATTTACAAAACAAACATGTATATTATCATACAAGGCTCCATACATCTCCCCACCACCAACACCTTGCATTGCTGTGAAACATTTGTTACAAACTAAGAAAGAGCATCGTCAAAATATTACTTCTAACTATAGCTCATATCTTATATTTGGTATATTTTTCCCAACCCACCCAATTATTAACACCCTATATTAGTATTATATATTTGTTATCATTCAGGAGAAAACATTTTCATATTTGTCCTGTTAACCACAGTCCGTCTTCCACCACTGGATTCCCTGTGTTATAGAGTCCCATGCTTTGTTCCTTCCATTCTTAGTGTACACTCAGTGGCTCTCATTTTCATCACCAAGTTGTGCTGTCATCACCTCAGTCAATTTAAGAACGTTTTCATTACTCCAAAAGGAAAAATCCCATACCCCTTTATTCTCCCCTATTGCTGTCCCTTAGTATTGAAATATCTTCTTGTCATTGCTGCAAAATATTACAATATTACTGCTATCATCCCTTAGTTGCAATTTTCCTGTGTGTCACCGTATTTTTAACATGCTCTTATTTTGAAAGATAAAAATATATCCACTCTTATCCAGAAGTGTACATGTCTCCCTGACTCCAAATGGTCTTTAAATGGATCATAATAACAGGCATCTTGATAGAAATAGAAGACAAAAATATCTATAGCAAATTTTTGATGACTAGTTACAAGTGTTGCATTCAAAGACAAAAAGTAGATCATTTAAAAATCACAGCAAAACATTAAATCCATATAAGCATGAGGTCAAGGAAAGAGGAGATAATAATATTTAGTTATGTTCATAGAAAAACAAGTGAACTGTTTTAAAACCCAGATTTGAACATATCCTTTAAAGCAATACATCAGTTTAGATCAAAGCAACAAATCAAGTTCAATTCCAGTTAGGATTTACTTTAATTCAATTTTGCAAACCATCCTAATTGACTTTCTTTAAGTAAGGAATAGCTTATACAGATGATTAGTAAAGAATAATGTCCTCATTGGCTTATTAGAGAGAGAGAGAAAGACCAGAAAAAAAAAAATGTGGCAGAGTTTATATGTGTAATGCTCTGTTTCCTCCTCCCTGACCCGTACCCTGCTCCAATCCTTGCCACTAAACTATTTTTTTTTTTTTATCCTCCAGGAGTTCCAGCTCCATGATCAACATTCTTCTATATTCTCAAACCATAAAATTTCCCTCTACCTTCTGTTCATAACTAAACCCGACTTCCCTGAGAACACGACTTGCCTTACCTTCTTTTCTAAGAGAAGTTGTGTATTTCCTAATTTCTCAAGTATCTCGGCTTTGTAGGTGGGTTCATGATCCAGATGAATACTCGTCCCCCTTCTGCCAATCTTAGATGTGTTTAGTCTCACATCATCTAGCCTTACCACTCTCTACCCTCATCATTGTTGTTGTCATCTGTCCACCTCAGGACACTACCTGTCCTTTCTTTCAGACATTGTCCACCTTCTCAAACCTCTTACTTTCTCCAACCCATAACTCTTTACAGATGATCCTGCCTCCTACTCAGGGACAGTACGCCATCAGATTGGAACTAATAACCTCAGCTTCCCACACCAAATCTCCAAATTATCCCTTTCTTCTTCCTCCTGTTTCAATGTGGAGATTGTCTCTTACATCGAAAGCAATCTCTCCAACAGGACTGATTCGTCTTCTCTTGTCTCCTCAGGAATATTGCAACTATGGAACCTCTCTCTTTTTCTCTTTTCTAGCTTCCTCTAACCAGCCTGTAGCCATGCTCATGTCTCTCTCAAGTTAATAGAATAAAACCCTCCCTTTACCCCATAGTCCTTTCCATCCACCATCCTATTTCTTTCTTTACCTTTAAATTTCTTTAATTGGCTTTTTTCCTTCCCTTCCACAATTCATTCTAAATCTGGCTCCTGGGCCTACCACTCTATTGACATTGCTCTTGTCCAGGTCTTCAATGACCTCCATGATTCTACATTCAATTAATACATTTGAGTTGTTAGTTTACACAATGACTTAGCACCTGTCAATTCAATAGAATAATCCTTTTTCTTAAAACATTGGCTAGCATCATCTCTTTTGTAACTCCTTTTCTGTTTCATTTACTGGCAATCCCTCCTCTGCTTTTATTTTATTTTATTTTTATTAGAGAAGTTGTGAGCTTACAAAACAATCATGCATAATGTACAGAATTCCCATACATCACCCCACACAAACACCTTACATTGTCATGGAATATTTGCTACAGATTATGAAAGAACACAATCAGCCTATACCACTAACTATGGCCCATAGCATACACTTGATGTATTTTTCCATACAGCCCCCTGTTATCAACACCATATATCAGTATTGTACATTTTCTATAGTTCATGAGAGAACATTCTCTTATTTGTACTGTTAACCACAGGCCATCTTCCACCACATGGTCCACTGCATTATACAGCTCCTTGCCTTGTAAATTCTATCCAAAGTTGCTCTCACTTTTATCAGAGAGTTGTGCAGTCATTGCCCAAGTAAATCTTTGAGCATTTTCCTTAGTCCAAAAGAAAAAATTCCATACCCTCTATTATTGACCCTTAGCATTGATACAGTGCCTTCTTTGACCTTAATGCAAGATTATTATTATTATTATTACAATATTGCTGTTAACTATAGTCCATAAGTTACATTAATTATATTTTCCCATGCATCACTATATACTTACCACCTTGTAATAGTGATGTAAAGTTGTTCTAGTTCATAGAAGTACATTCTTGTATTTGTATTATTAACCACAATCCTTATCCACTTCCAGGTTCACTATGTTATTCAGACCCTAATTTATTCTCCAGCTTTCTTTCAATTGACATTTACATCCCTAGACTACCCCTTTTAGCCACAATCCCATTTATAAACCAGGTGTATTATTTATACTCACTATAATGTGTTACCATCAACTCTATCCATTTCCATACTTTTACAATCAACTTTATCAAAAAATTTTACATACATTAGGCATCAGATTCCCCTTCTCAACACATATTCTGTCTCCTAGCAACCTATAATCTAGAGTTTACTCATCATTCTTAGTTTATATTAGTGAGACCATACAATATTTGTCCTTTTGTGTCTGGCTTATTTCATTATACTGTCCTCAAGGTTCATCCATGTTGTCACATGAATCCCAACTTAATTTCTTCTTTCAGCATCATAGCACTCCATCGTATGTATATACCACATTTTGTTTATCCATTCATCAGTTGATGGACACTTGAGTTGTTTCCATCTTTTGGCAATTATGAATAATGCCACTATGAACATAGATGTGCAAATGTCTGTTCACATCAATGTTTTAAGTTTTTTTGGATATAGTCCTAGTAGAGGGATTGCTGGATCATACAGCAGTTCTATATTTAGCTTCCTGAGGAACTGCCAAACTGTCTTCCACAGAGGCTGCACCATTCTACATTCCCATCAACACTGAAGGAGTGTTCCTATTTCTCCATATCCTCTCCAGCACTTGTTGTTTTATGCCTTTTTTAAAAAATAATGATCATTCTATGAGTTATGAGATGATATCACATTGTAGTTTTGATTTGCATTTCTCTAATAGCTAGTGATATTGAACATTTTTTTCATGTGCTTTTTCACTATTTGCATTTACTCTTAGGAGAAAGGTTTATTAAGTCTTTTGCCCATTTTTTAGTTAGATTACTTGCTCTTTTAGTGTTGATTTGTATGATATCTTTATATAGCATGGAAATCAAACCCTTATTAGATATGTGGTTTCCAAATATTTTCTCCCATTGAGTGGGTTGCATTTTCACCTTCCTGACAAAGCCTTTTGGAGCACAAAAGTGTTTATGTTTGAGGAGTTCCCATTTATCCATTTTTTCTTCCATTGCTCATGCTTTGGGTATAAGGTTTAAGAAACCATTACCTACCACCAGGTCTTAAAGATGTTTCCCTACATTTTCTTCTAGGTATTTTATGGTTCTAGTTTTTATATTTAGGTCTTTGATTCATTTTAAGTTAATTTTTGTATAATGTATGAGTTAGGGGTATTCTTTCTTTCTTTTGAATATGGATATCCAGTTCTCCCAGCACCATTTATTGAATAGACTGTTCTGACACAACTGGGTGACCTTGACAGCCTTGTGAAAAATCACCTGACCATAGATATGAGGGTCTGTTTCTGAACCATCAGTTCAGTTCCACTGGTCTATATATCTATCTTTATGCCAGTACCATAATATTTTTACCACTGTAGCTACGTAATATGATTTAAAGTCTGGAACTGAGAGCCCTCCAACTTCATTTTTAAGATGATTTTGGCTATTCAGGGCCCCTTACCCTTCCAAATAAATTTGATAATTGGGTTTTCCATTTCTTTAAAGAAGGCTGTTGGAATTTTTATTGGGATTGCACTGAATCTGTATATCAATTTGGATAGAATGGACACCTTAACAATATTTAATTTTCCCATCCATGAACACAGAATGTTATTCCATTTTTTTAGGTCTTTGATTTCTTTTAGCAATACATTGTAGTTTCCCGAATACAAGTGCTTTATGTCCTTGGTTAGGTTTATTCCTAAATATTGGATTCTTTTTGTCACTATTGTGAATGGAAATTTTTCCTGACTTCCTCTTCAGATTGCTCATTACTAATGTATAGAAACACTACTGGTTTTTGCATATTAATCATGTATCCTGCCACTCTGTTGAATTAGTTTATTAGCTCTAGTAGGTTTGTTGTAGAATTTTTGGGATTTTTCTAGGTATAAGATCATATCATCTGCAAATAGTGAGCGTTTTACTTCTTCCTTTACAATATGGATGCCTTTTATTTCTTTTTCTATCCTGATTGCTCTAGCTAGACCCTCTAACTCTATATTGAACAACAGTGGTGACAATAGTCATCCTTGTCTTGCTCCTGATCTCAACAGGAAAGCGTTCAGTCTTTCACCATTGAGTACAATGTTAACTGTGGGTTTTTCTTTTATACCAGTTATCATGTTGAGAAAGTTTCCTTCAATTCTTCTCTTTTGGCATGTTTTTATCAAGAAAGAATGCTGGGTTTTGTCAAATGCCTTTTCTGCATCAATAGAGGTGATCATGTGATTTTTCTTCTTTAATTTTTTAATGTGGTGTATTATGCTGATTGATTTTCTTGTGTTGAACCACCCTTGCATGTCTGGGATAAAACTCACTTGATCATGATGAATAAATCTTTTAATGTACTGTTGGATTCAACTAATGAGTATTTTGTTGGGATTTTGCATCCATATTCATTAGGGAAATGGGTTTGTAATAGTCTTTTTTGCAGAATATCTTTATTTGGCTTTGTTATTAGGGTGATATTACTTCATAGAAAGAGTTTGGTAGTGTTAGTGTTCAATTTTTTGGAAGAGCTTGAGTAAGATTGGTATTAAATATTCTTCTTTGAATCCTTGGTAGAATTCACCTGTGAAGCCATATAATTCCATAGAATTCTTGGCAGAATTCACCTGTGGGCCATGTTGGGGAGTTGTTTGATGACTTTTTCAAACTCTTTGCTTGTGATTAGTTTTTTGAGGCCCTCTATTTCTTCTAGGGCCAGTGTAGGTTGTTCATATGTTACTAGGAATGTTTATATTTCATCTACATTGTCTAGTTTGTTGGTGTACAGTTGTTCATAGTATCGTCTTATGATCTCTTTTATTTCTGTGGGGCCAGTAGTAATGTCCCCATGTTTATTTCTGCTTTTATTTATTTACATTTTCTTTATATTTTTTTATTTGTCAGTCTAGTACAGGTTTGTCAATTTTGTTGATCTTCTCAAGGAACCAACTTTTAGCTTTGTTAATTCTCCCTATTGTTTTATTTTATTTATTTTGTGTTCTCAATTTCATTTATTTCTGCTCTGATCTTTGCTATTTCATTCCTTCTGCTTGCTTTGGGCATAGTTTGCTGTTCTTTTTCTAGTTCCTCCAGCTGTGTAGTTAGGTTGTTGATTTTACTCTTCCTTCTTTTTTAATGTAAGCATTGAGGGCTATAAATTTCCCCCTTTGAGCACTGCTTTTACTGCATCCCATAAGTTCTTATATGTTGTGTTATTTTTTTCATTTGTCTTGAGACATTTACTGATTTCTCTTGCAATTTATTCTTTGACCCACTGATTATTTAATAATATTTTTAAAATCTCCATATATTTGTCAATTTTCCCTTTTAATGCCTGTTGTTGATTTCCAGCTTTATTCCATTATGATCAGAGAAAGTACTTTATATAATTTCTATCTTTTTAAATTTATTGAGACTTGTTTTGTGACCCAACATATGGTCTATCCTGGAGAATGATCCATTAGCACGTGAGAAGAATGTATATCCTGCTGCTTTCAGGCACAATGTTCTCTATATGTCTATTAGGTTTAGTTCATTATCATATTATTCAAGCTCTCTGTTTCTTTATTGATCCTCTGCCCAGATGAGCTCTCCAATGATGGGGGGGGTGTATTAAAGTCTCTAAAAATTATTGTAAAGACATCTATTTCTCCTTTCGGTTTTGATAGTATTTGCCTCCTGTAATTTGGGGCATCCTGGTAGGTGCATATACATTTATGATTGTTATTTCCTCCTGGTGAATTGCCCCTTTTATTAGTATACATTGGTTTTCCTTGTCTCCTTGCTTTTGAAGTCTATTTATCCAATGTAAGTATAGTTACTTCAGCTTTTTCTGGCTACTGCATTCATGGAATATCTTTTTCCAGACTTTCTCTTTCAATCTATTTGTATCCTTGGGTCTAAGGTGAGTTTCTTGTAGACAGCATATAGATGGCTTATATTTTCTTATCCATTCTGGCAGTCTGTGTCTTTTTGTCGGGGAGTTTAGTCCATTAATATTCAGTGTTATTACTGTAAAGGCAGTTCTTACTTCACCCATTTTGATCTTTGAGTTTGATCTGTCATATTATGCTTTCACCACTATTTTTACACTTTTAGTTCCTTTTACTGATATAATCTTCATTTCTAGACTCTCTTCCAGGCCTCTCCTGTCTTTTTTTTCCAGGCTGTAGCACTCCCTTTAGTATTTCCTGCAAAGTCGGTCTCTTTGTTACAAACTCTCTCAATTTCTGTTTATCTGTGAATATTCTAAACTCACCCTCATTTTTGAAAGACAATCTTCCTGAACATAAATTTCTTGGCTGGCAGTTGTTCTATTTCAGTATCTTAAATACATCATACCACTGCCTTCTTGCCTCCATGGTTTCTGATGAGAAATCAGCACTTTAATTTATTGGGTATCCCTTGTATATGGTGAAATGCTTTTCTCTTGCTACTCTTAGGATTCTTTTTATCTTTGGCATTTGCCATTCTGATTAGTATGTGTCTTGGAGTCAATTTATTTGGGTTTATTCAGATAGGAGTACAGTGTGATTCTTGGACATGGATATCTGTGTACTTCAATAGGGTTGGGAAATTTTATACCATTATTTCCTCAAATATTTCTTCTTCCCCTTTTCTCTTCTCTTCTCCTTCTGGGACACCCATGACATGTATGTTTGCACACTTCTTGCCATCATACAGTTCACTGAGACTGTCTTCAATTTTTTTCTATTGTTTTCTTTATCTGTTCTTTTGTATGCTTGCTTCCAGAGGCCTTGTCTTCACACTCACTGATTCTTTCTTCTGCTTCTTCAAATCTGCTGTTATATGGCTCCAGTGTATTTTTAATTTCATTTACTGTGCCTCTCATTCCCATGATATCTGCTATTTTTCTATGTATGTTTTCAAATTCTTCTTTGTGCTCACCCTGTGTCTTCTTGATGTACTTAATCTCTTTAGCCATCTCATTGAATTATTAAGGAGATTTGTTTGAACATCTATGATTATCTGTCTCATCTCCTTTATGTCATCTGGATGCTAAGTTTGTTCCTTGGGCCATACCTTCCTGTTTCTTAGTGTGGATTGTAACTTTTTGGTGTCTTGGCATATGATTTATTAGATGTAATTATTCTTGGCCCCTTTTCTTTCTTTAGTCTAGGGCTTTCTATTTGATTGGCTTTGTCTACAGCTCTCTTTGATACTTGGTTCAACTTAATTTGAAAGTTTATAGTGGCTTGTGTTTAGTCAATCTGAATTTTTCAGCTCTTTTTCATATGTTTCTTGCCATTTCTCCCTTGCTGGATGCAGAATAGGAGTGAAGGGTGCAGTTGGTACTGTACACCATGGAGGCTGAAGCTGCCTGCTTTGTCCCAGGAACCAATGAAATTTCCCCCACCTTTCTACCCTGCCAAGGATAGGGATGGAGCCAGAGTTGTGTGCAGTAATCCAATCTGTGCAGGCCAAGACTCTCCCAGAGAGATTGATGAAGCTCCATGCCCCTTCCTCTGCTGCCTAGGGTGGGAATGGAGGCATAGATGTAGGCAGCAAACTAAGCCATGTGGGTCAAAACTGACTGCAGTTCCCCAGGGTGGGAATGGAGCCTCCAGTGTGCCCAGCAATCTGGTCTGTGCAGGCTGAAAGTGACCGCAGTTGCTCTGAGAGTGTGAGGGAGCACTGTCCCTCCTCCTGCCCTGTCAGAGGAAAGGATGGAGTCAGAGATGTGTCTCACAGTCAAGTCCATGAAGACTGAAAGCACCTGCAGTTGCCCAGAGAGGCTGAGGGAGCAACTGTCTCTTCTGTCCTGTCAGGGATGGGGATGAAACCACAGTAGTGCCCAACAATCTAACTGTGTGGGCCAAAAGCACCTGCAGTTGCCCAGAGAGGTTGAGGAAACACCACCCTCCTCCTGTCCTATTGGGGGCAGAGAAGTATCCACAGATTTGTCCAAAAATCTAGTCCATGAAGGTTGAAAGTGCCTGCAGTTGCCCAGAGAGACTGAGAAAATCTTGCTTCCCTCCAGTCCTATCAGGGTGGGGATGGAGCCTTAGATGTGTCCTACAATTTGTGTGGGCTGAAAGCACCTGCAGTTGCCTTGAAAGGCTGGGGAAACCCCACTCCCCTCCTGTCCTATCGAGAATGGGGATGGAGCCTCAAATGTGTCCAATGATGCAGTCTGTGTGGGCTGAAAGCACCTGAAGTTTCCCTGAGAAGCTGGGGAAACCCCAACCCCACCTGTCCTATCAAAGTGGGGATGGAATCACTGATGTATCCAGCAATCCACTCTGTGCCAGCTGAAAGGGCCTGTAGTTGCCTGGAGAGGCTGGTGCAGGTCCCCCCAGCTTCTTCCCTGCCAGAGGTGGGGCTGGAGCCTAGGCTAGGGCTGCAATCTGACCTGGGTGGAAAGAAGCTGGTCCCTACCTTCACTGTGATTTTCAGTCAACCTCATTTACCCTCATTCCGGGGGCAGAGTTAAAATGGAGACTACTGTCCTCTTTCCAACTTGGGCAGATTCGGACTTTAGCTATTCTTAGTATTGGACTTTAGCCAGCTGAATTTCCCAATCAGTAGCTGAAATTGGTGCCCAACTGTCTCTTCCTACCCCATTTTTGGGAAATGGAACTTCCAACTCTAGCCAACTTGGAATAGCTCCTGAAGAGGCTTGAGCTGCCAGTGGGGAATATGCTCCAGCCTCCATGGTATGGAGTGCTCTACTCAAAAAGCTTTGCTGCAGAGGGAAGTTTCCTCCTTCTATTCTTCCAAGGATGTTGCAGGATGCACTTCTGGTCTCCTGGGCTCCCAAACAGATGATATAAATAGCTCTGACTGATTACTAAATACAATTTAGGAAGAGCTGACTCTTGGAGGTTCTTACTCTGTCACCATCTTGCCCCCTTCCTCCTCCCTCCTCTATTGACCATTAAATATTGAGGTTTAATAGGGAGGGCTCTGTCCAAGGTTCTTTGGTCATCTCATTTTATCCCCTCTCCACATCATTAATTCTTATGGCTTCGTAGTAGACTGTTGATGCTCTGCCCAGATCCCCTCAGATCACTGTTACCAGTTTTCTATACCCCTGCCCTGATCTGCTTTTGCTTCCAAGGACCCTTCAGAGTACTTCCCTTGGGGCTTTGGAACTGGTCCTAATGCACTGCTGAGATGGCTTTTAGGACCTTAGGGGAGAAAAGTTGGCCTACATTAAGTGGAGATGCCAGAAATGCCTTAGCAGAGTGCTAAGGAAGTTATCTAAAGGCTCAAGGATGTGGACATTCTAGAACAGTCTTACTATATTATACCTAAGACCCACCCAAAAATGGAGGAAGAAAATACCCAGGCCTGGTTCACAGATGAGTTGATATATTGTTTTGAGCTAAAAGTGGACTGCTTTTGCACTAAAGCCCCATTTACAGGGGGCTCAGCTTTGAATTGTGTACCTTATCTTCCATTTTGTGTGAAGAGAGAAGTAGTCTATAGGCCTTCTTCCAGGGTTTTTTGGTGGTTATTGTTGGTTGTTTTTAATGTACTATATTCTTTCCTACTACATACTCTCTGTTTTCTCTCTCTGGAATGTGCATTCCCTTATTCTTCATTTGGCTCAGCACTACCCTTCCTTTAGATCTCCCCTCAGATGTCACTCCCTCCAGCAGGCTTCGTGATCCAAACCCAGACTACAATGAGTCCACCTGCTACATACTCTCATAACACATAACACTAACATTACAAGGATACTTGTCATTATTTGCTCTCTTTGACTCTCCTGCTGACCTGTAAACGCCCAGAGACCAAA
This sequence comes from Cabassous unicinctus, assembly GCA_029593785.1. Taxonomy (NCBI): domain Eukaryota; kingdom Metazoa; phylum Chordata; class Mammalia; order Cingulata; family Chlamyphoridae; genus Cabassous; species Cabassous unicinctus. The sequence continues at coordinate 16,505 of JAQZBX010049875.1, forward strand.
AAACCTAGCTATGTCTCTGAGGCATATGAAAGCTTTATAAATATTTGTTGAAGAAAGGGAAGAAATGAACAGAATGCCTGATAAAATATAATATTTCATATTATACTATGAAATATGGCCAATTATTGTGTCACTTTAAAAAATAGAAAGCACACCAAAGGCATCCAATGCTTTATATTCCAACTGTTTGAGAAGATGGATTGTTCAAGTGAAAGCCTTTCTAACCCATGACATGAACACAGTGTGAATTACACCGGATTTTAGATATTCAAGGGCATATATTTGCTCACTCGCTCCTTCTCAACAGATATTTGTTGACTGCCTACTCTGTGACAGGGGTTTTCTAAGCCCTGAATATCAAGGATAATGAGGTTTCTGGTTTGAGTAACTGGTTGGATGGTGGTGCTGCTAATGGGATGGTAAGGACTAGGGAGGAACAAGCCTATGGAAAATGAGAAAACACTTTTAATAAATAAAAAACCTTATGAATGCACACACTATTGGTTAACAATCATTCTTGCTGCTTCTATTATTGGATCAATATCATCATTTACTAAATGATAAGAAAACTGGAGGGAACATTCCTGGACACAAAGTCAAAAGACCAGAGATCTAGTACTAACAGGTCAGCTGAACAGCCTTGAGCAAACCTCTTCCTTTTTCTTGGCTTCATATTGCTCATGTGTAAAATAAAAGGATTGGTCTGTCATTTTAGATCTTTCCTGGCTTGAAAATGCTATTACTGTTTCATTCTAAATTTTATAAATGCATGAACATTCTCTGAGTGCAGGAATACGGATTCTATAAATGTAGTCAATTTCCATGAGAGTTTGGAGAGCTTTGAGGAGAATGATTAAGCAGCTATAAATATAGTGTGCCCATGACCCAGCAGTTCTACTCCTAGGTATTCATCCAAGAGAAATGAAAACTTATGTTCACAGAAAAACCTGTATGAGAATTTTTATACCAGCTTTATTCATAACCACCCAAAACTGGAAACAATCCAAATGTCCTTCAACTGGTGAATGCATAAATAGACTGTGGTACATCTATGTGATGGAACACTATCCAGTAATTAAAAAAAAAACAAATCACTGATCGTGCAACAACATGGATGAATCACAAATGCACTATGCTAAGTGAAAGAATCCAAACTGAAAAGGCTGCGTACTGTATAATTATATTTATATGATGTTCTGGAAAAGGAAAAACTATAGGGACAGTGAGTTGATTAGTGGTTGCCAGAGGTTAGTGTGTGGGTGATTGACTAAAAAGGGGTAACACTAAGGAATTTGGGGCGGGGGGCAGGTGATGGAAATACTCTTTATCCTGATAGTAGCAGTTTTACAAGCTTTATGCATTTGCCAAAGTTCATAGAACTATGCACCAAAAGGAGTGAATTTTACTGTATGTAATTTTGTTTTAATTGTGTCCCAAGAGATATTCCAGCATGCATTTCCACTGAATTAGGAATGGCAAGTGAAAAGGGCAGATCAAAGATAGAGCAATTATAATGGAACCAATGCTAAGTCAAAAGCCCCAGATTTCTCTATTGAAGACCACAAATTAGCCAAGAATCAACATAAAATTCTCACTAAATTCCACCATCCCTTTCACTAGCAGACTTGCATCAATAAAATATCATAATCCAGGAAATCATCCAATTCATTTATTTAACAATCATAGATTAAGGATTCTGTTGGTTAAGAATCTCTTTTGGGGGAAGGGAAATTAATGCCAATCAGGAGGCCACTAATTGCTAAAACATTCTGCCAGCAAGACTGGGAAGACCCACTGCTAGGTATCATCTCCCACAGCAATGGCAGATTGAGTAAATCTAAAAGGGAGAAATAAAAATCTAAACTGGAAAAGAAAGTGATTTCCAGAATCCAAATAGAATTTCATTTCCCTCCTCACCCTCATACACATAAACAGAGCATCAAGCCAACATAGAGCAGCAGAACAGATGAAGGGCTCGCACAGGACTAACCCAACCATCTGTGTTGAAATGCTGACCCCTGGTGTCTGCAACACATTAAATCATGTGATTTACCACAATCCGGTTTTTCAGTTCTGTTTGATTAACTGATAAAGAAAGAACCAATACAAGCAAATTTCAAATATAATTCAGCCTAGGAAATTGTATTTGGCACAGAACATATGTGTCGCCTCTGCCTCTCGTTGATTTGGATTACTACCCAATTTTCATCGGCTCTAGTCTGACTTCTTTTTGTGGGCATGAGTCAGTGCTTTCATGGTTAACTCCAGAACTGGCTTCTCAGACCACTTGATTGTATCTTTGTCCCTGGAAGGGTAATGAGATTAAAATTCAAAAAAAGGTAACTAATAGTTAACGAGAAAAAAATCTTATTAGAGGAAATTGTCAAGTTTTGCATTTGCTCTTCTATTCATTCAACAAACATTTAAGTGCTGACAGTATGCCAGGCTCTAAGGGAATAACCCCCTATTGCCTTCCAATCCCAACACCCCCTTCCCTCCCATGCACACTGCCTCACCAAGGGAAATTATGTGAATATTTTTATTGCTTTAGGGCTTATTGTTTGTCCTTTAATATTGTCCCCTTCCAACATACCTAATGGGGGGTCTGCCTTAAAGTTACCACCCCCCACTTTGGCTGGATTATTAGTCCTGTTGAGGCCACAGGAGTCAAGGTAAAATGACATCTCTTTAGGTAGGGGTTTCAGTCCAAGTCCTTCAGTCTTATTTCATTCACTCATTAACTTAGCCAACAAATATGTACCGAGCATTGGTCTCTCTAGGTGCAGAGATGTCTGCCTTCATGGAGCTCACCTTCCAGCTGGGAGAGACAGACTATACACTTTGAGTAAATTAGTAAATTTTGTAGTATGGTAGAGCAGGATAAGGGAGATCAGCGGAAATGGCTGCAATTTTAAATACAGTGTTTGGTCAAATCCAAGGCAGTATCAACTGTAAACCACACCATTACTTTCTGGACCACTAAGAAAAACAAAGCCAATTAATCTGGGTTGCAATGCCTAAAATGATAGCACTGTGGTTTTCCATTTCCAGGGATTTGACAGTTTCTCCTGGCTTCAACTGCAATGCTTAGCAAATGATAGGCCATCCTTGTGTGTGCATCTCAGTAGCAAAATGAAACTCAGCTTCACCTACTTGTGGATAGCCTTTTTTGTAGGCCCTGTAAAGCAAAGCAAATGTAGTTCCATTTAGGTACTCTAAAGCTTCTTTAAAAATAAAATAAATAAAATAAAATAAAATAAAATAAATAAAATAAATAAAATAAAAATGGAAAAGAAAAAAAAAAAA
>JAQZBX010049876.1:0-19872 GCA_029593785.1 Cabassous unicinctus
CAAATATATACCTCACCGGGAAACGGATGTGGCTCAGGCGATTGGGCTCCCATCTGCCATATAGGAGGTCCAGGGTTCAATTCCCGGGACCTCCTGGTGAAAGGCAACCTCGCCTGCGGCAGAGAGCTGGCCCTCGCGGAGACCTGGCGCAGCAAGATGATGGAACAAAAAGAGACACAGAGGAGAGACAATAAGAGACACAGCAGACCAGGGAGCTGAGGTGGCACAAGAGATTGAGCACCTCTCTCCCTCTCCAGAAGGTCCCAGGATTGGTTACTGGTTCCGTCTAAAGAGAAGACAAGCAGACACAGAAGAACACACAGAAAGCAGACAGCACAAAACAACAAGGGGCGGGGGGCAGGGAGAAAAAAATAAATAAAATAAATATTTTTAAAAATACTCATTAAAAATACACACACACACACACACACACACACACCTCACTAATCCTCACACAATCTCTTTTGGCACAAAAGACAGGCATAGTCCTATACATTAAAGCCAGCACTTCATACTTCAAGTTTACATTTGAAAGATTCAGGAAAACAGTGCAGCTCTAAAACTCACCTTCCTGTACCCACTGCTAAATGATAATTCTTCTCAAAAAGGGAAAGACATCTCAAAAGTTAGCTGATTTTATACCCTGTGATGGTTAGGCTAGTGGGTCAACTTGACCAGGTAATGGTGCCCAGTTGTTTGGTCAAGCAAGCACTGGGCTAATTGTAATACAAGGACATTTTATGGACTTTAATCATCAGTGACCACATGTAAAATGTTATTAATAGGGGAAAAGGGGGAGGATGTTGGGTATATGGGAATCCCCAAAATAAGAAGAAAAAAAAAAAAATCACCATTGAGCTGAGTGCATAGATGGCTGATTACATCTTCAATCTACCAAGGAGCTTGCCTTCAGTAATGAGTATGTTTTATTCAATCAGTTGAATGCCTTAAAAGGGGAAGTGATTTCAGTATTCAGAGAGAATTTCCAGCTCTACTTCAGAGAGCCAGCGTCTCCTGGGAACTCATCAAGGACCTTCATCAGCGCCCCTGGTTTGCAGCCTGCCTACAGAATTTGGACTTGTGCATCCCCATGGTTGTGTGAGAGAATTTTTATAAAATCTCATACTATTTACAGATATCTCCTGTTGTTTCTATTTCCCCAGAGAACCCTGACTAATACACATCCCAAAGCAGATATTCTGATATCTCAGAATATGGATGATTCTTCACACTGGAAGTATAATAATCACCTCACAATTTGTAATGCTTCCTCCATTTCTAAAGCTCTTTGCATGCGTTAGTTTATGTGAGACAGTGAATTCTCCCAAGAGATGCCCTCATGGGACCTCAGTCAATGGATTCCATTTACCATGCCGTGTATTTGAGAGGAAAGGGAGGACTATTTCTGAGGGTCTGTGCTAGACACTTTATGACTTATATAATACTCACCAGAAGTTTGAAGTTCCCTTGTTTGGACCTGTGTACTCTACAACACTCAGAAACCATGAGCACTTGTTAAGCATTGTACTTCTCTTTGTTCTGATAGCTCAGCCAAAAGAGATTTGTAGGTTTTTGTGAACGGCTTGTTTTTCTCTTTTACTGCCCTTTTTAATACACTAATTCCTTGTGTCACTCAGAGAGCAAATGCTGTATAGAAAGAAGAGAAGCCTGCACAAATTAATTGTCTTGTTCCCTTCTTTTTCTAGAGAGTATGAATTTACTGACTCTTAAGGAAAGGTATGACATCAGCCATTGGGGAACTGAGCATTACAACAAACAAAGTATGGACATTCATAGCTGTCTCCCACCCAGCCTTCTTGAGTGTGTTTTGTTACACACTCTGTTATCCCTGTTCCTACCTGTAAGAAGGCTCCTATATCTATCATCCAACCTGAAAATGACAATGTATGTGGATCTTTCAAAGTTGTACCAAGCAGATCTCCAAATGGACGCCCCTGCTGTTCGTTCTTCTCTTCTTTGCCCCTCCCACTGCCCTTCAAACGGAACTTCACGGTAGGAAAGGACATGTGGCCAAGACCCGCCAAAGATCTCACCATCAGCCTACCTACTCTCTCACCCCTACCCATCCTTGGGGTCTATCCAATCACCCTACAAAATGTGGACTCCTTTCTTAACACACAATGAGAAATACATGAAATAGTTTAGACACATGGAAACGAGATACTTGCAACAATCTACCCACGATGGATACACCCTGTAAAGTTCTTGGATAAAGAAGAGTACCTATTTAAACAATTATTTCAGAGCCATATTAAAACTATTTTATTAACTGAAAAAAATTGAGGAAAAAAACAGTCGAGAAACCAACCTAGTTGGTTATTAACCTAATCTAAAACAACAGGCTTGCTCTATGCTAAAAATAGCATCAAAACTCTCTAAATGAGTAAGCTCACTGTGAATAATCATGGATTTTTTTTTAATTATTAAAAAAAACAATCAAAGCCAACTCCTAATGTGCCAAAGTGTCTTCCTCTTAAAACACACACAAAAAAGTGAACAATGGTCAACAAAAAAGCCTAAATTATAGAGACAGAATGAGAACCAAAGGGTTGTGTGCATAGAAAAATAAAACCAAATATCTATTCATGTTTCAGTTTAGGGCATAAGAAAAAAAGAAGTATTTGTAATGCTCTAGAGAAGGGGTAACGCCAAAACCAGAAAATAAAGCTCATAAAAATAACTCTAGCACCAGGACAAAGGAGTCTTTCACCATGGAAAATAGAATCTTGTTTGGAGTTAGAAAGTATGAGACCAGAAAGCTTAGCATTAATGAAGGTGTAATTAAGCAATGGATTCCTTTTCAGGTCTTTAGCTTAGTATCAGTTCCAGATTCTCTCTGACTCACATAGTAGTGGGAGGTATGAAAAAGAAGGAGGTCAGCAGGGTTTACATAAATTTCACATCTAAAAAAAAACAACCCGCAGTGCAAGGGATGCATTCCATTTACACCCATCTTTACAATCTAACAAGTAAGGGAATATATTCAACCCAAATATCCCTCTCTGCTTCAAGTCTATGAATGGAATGAAATTAACAGCCGAGTTCCTGGTAGAATAGAAAATAACACCTTTGCTTAGGTGTGGAATCACCAATGACATCAGAATAAGAATTACTGTCAGATACCAAGGAGAAGATGTCTTGAGGGAAAAGACGTGAATAACAAGTTCTGAGGATGAAAAACTTTTTTTTAAAAAAAGAGGAGGCAGAGGAAAATAATAATGCTACCTTTGGTTTTCCATAGCAGCCTCCATAGAGCTCAAAATACTCATTTTCATTCCAAGGTAGCAGGAAGTAAATATCAGCAGCATTTACAGATGGTGAAACAGAAGCAGCATAGGTTTTTAGGTGGTACTTCAGTTCTCCTCCTACCTCCAGAGAGAGCAGCAAAGGAGAATTTAGTTTCTCAATTTTTCCTAGCAGCCTATCAACTCAGTTATCAGGTGATTTCTCCAATCTAAATATATACTATTTTAATATAGAAATTACATATGAATATGTATATTAAAATTTCCATCAGAAATCTCAAAGCTATCGAGAACAGGGATTAGTTCTATTCCACAGATTAAAAGAAGAATTGATAGAAATTTAGTCAGTTGGTCATCTTAAAAACAGGATATTCCTACCTCAGGACAAATACACTCAAAACCATCAAAGCCCATATCTCTCCAGGTAAAAAGGGAGGGGGGGGGGACCATATTTACCAGTGAAATAGCCCAGAATCTCTGTCTGAATAAGCCCTCTAGGGGTTCTTCTCATCTGAGTTTCATAATTCTGAGACTTGAAATCTATTGTCCCTACAGAATCTATAAAGTCTGATTTGACTTTTCCACTACAACTTTTCACATTCCCATCCTGTGGCAGTTTAATGTTATTGATGAATTCCAAAAAGAAATACTGATTATGTTTGTAAACTGGTCTGTTCCTCTGGGCTAGTGATACCCTTAGATTGTATTGAATTCAGACGTTTCACTTTTACTTGATTAAATTGATTAAGGCTTTGACTGAGCCATGTCAGTAGGACGTTGAATTCCCACCCCCTTGGTGGGCAGGGACTCGCAGAGAAAACGATATGGCAGAGGAGACAGAGTTTTGATCCTGAAGCCTAGGAGGTAAGCATGCAGAGAAGCAGATACAAGAGGAAAGACAGAAGGCTCCGTTAGACATGACAGAGGCCCCAGGAAGAGAGATGAGCTGTTAACCTGATAATTTACAGCTGGCTTTGTGGCGAGAGCAGAGCAGCTGAGCCTGGAGAGAAATGAGCCCTGGGAGAGAAACGAGACTTATCCCAGCCTACAGCTGATATTGGAAGAAGCTGGGACCACAGAGGCTTAAGAGGAAGAGGAAGCCTGAACCCTTGCAGATGTCGGTAGCCATCTTGCTCCAACAAATGGCAACAGACTCTGGGTGAGAAAGTACCTTTTATGGTACCTTGAGTTGGACTCTTTAAAGCCTTGTGACTGTAAGCTTCTACCCTAAATAAATACCCTTTATAAAAATCAACCAATTTCTGGTATTTTGCCTCAGCACCCCTTTGGTTGACTAATACACATCCCCAAAGCTGGTAACAGGCTTTTTCCTATCTTCTGATATAAGGTGATCTGCTCTAAACAACTCAACCATGCTTTAGAAGGAAATGAGAAGAATGTCCATATAATAAGAATAACATTTTTGAGCCCCCACTCAGTTTGAGACTCTGTGGGTTGGCACCATCCATCTATTTATCATTGTCCCCCCTTAGGAACGTGGAAAATGAGAGGCAAGCAAGGTTCACAGGCCCTGCAAGGGGCAAGGGTGAGAGAAAGACCACTGCACCCCTTTCTGACCCCAAGAGTGAGGGACCTGAGGGAACTGGATGAGTTAGAGGATCAGAGGATGGGTAGGAGAGGCCCGGAATAGAAGCTTCCTCCGTCGCGGGTACCAAGGAGCAGATTGTTTAGAAGGTAGTCTTTCTATTTGTGCTGCCTCTGGCTCCTCCGCAAATTTCTGACTGACCAGCAGAATCAGAATAAGCCACTCACACAAAACCCCATAAAAAGGACCCATTGTCATGAGGTCAGGTGGTGAACTAAGCCTTATTCTAATGTTCTGTACCGTGCATTGTTGCCCAGCTAGATGAAATCATGAAATGTAAGCATTCTTTCTGAGTCTGGAGGAAAACCAACAAAACTGAACGATTCATTCCTGAGTGATCCCATATTGTCTCATTTTACCCCACAACATTCTTTTTCCACCTTCAATTTAAAACCGTAACTACTATGTGCTAGTTACAACAAATTGATAGCTCAAAGTACCTACTAGATATCAACTATCTTTTTGTTAGTAGAAATGCTAAAGCCTGGAGAGGCAAGTCATAATAACTCCTGAAGATTTCATCTTAATGAAAGAGTAATACATATAACCAGATTTCTTCTTTCTCTTCAGGTGTGAAAATGAAATTTCATGGGATTTATCTCTGCAAGTTCAAGAAAACATTTAATCTTCTGCTTTCTCCTTTTTACCTTGTTTTACTTTACTCCTTCACCTTCTGCTATTTTGAATTATTTTCTATTGACTTCTTTGTCCTTGAAATTTTCCTTTTTCCCTATTTTCTTTTTTCTTTCTCCAAACTATTTTTAAACTGTTCCCAGATGTTGGACTTTCTCTTTCTTATGGTTGTCTCTAGAATCATAAAAGCATAGAAATTGAAAGCAAAAATAGACTTTAAGCTAGTTTGACAGCATTATTTTACGATGACAGGCTAAGGTTTAGGGAATTTAAAGGATTTGCCCAAAGTGATGCAGTTAATTTGGGGGAGAAATCAGCACTGGAACTCAGGTGTCTTATTTACCTCGACACATTCCTTCTTCTATCTTTATACCTAAATCTACATTCATATAAGAAATTTTCGTAACTCTGTCATGCTTGCTGGTTTATTGTGCTGTGCAAGAATGTCATATCTTAGGCTGCAGCCATCAAATACAGATTCAAAAAAGTTATACTGATGCTTAAAATGTTTGAGGTGAGGACTACTGGGAAGATGGTGGATTAGAAAGACATGGGACTCTCTTCTATTCCAGAAAAATAGCTAGAGGACAGGCAGAAATGGCCTGGAAAAAAATCTTCTAGGGTTTAGGACACCAGGGGAAGGCAGGACAACGCCCAGAAGAGAGACAGGCACAGGAAAAGAATCACAATGGCAAAACTGTGGATTAAAAGCTGCAGCTGCAACTGCTGGCATCCTCCCCCACCCTATAGACACTTGAAGTCTCAGGCCTCGGGGGGAGGGGGAGCAGTGGCTACAAAGGGGGCCCCAGGAACCCACTTCCCAAGGAAAGGGAGACAGGAACAAAGCCTAGGCTGACTCCATTTTTGACCCACAAATCTGGTCAGCTGTGTCCCATGAGCCTTCCAGGCGGGGTGGGGCTGCACCATTGTTTGCCTTGGGAGCCTGCAAGGGACTAAAGAGATCAGAGATGGAACCCTCTCATTCTCCCTCTCTACTGCCTGGGACGCAGAGGGGATTATTGAGGATGCAGAGGGGAGTGGAATTATTTCCTACCCAGAAAAAGGGAGGAGTCAGTCTGAAAAGGTTGGAGAACTGCCTCTGAGAAAGTTTGAATGATGAGGCTCTTAGCTTGTAGGCCAGGATACTCTATCACATTGATCCCCTGCCTGTTGCAGCAAACACACTCCAGATGAATTGAGAGGGCTGCCAAAGAATGCCATCTACTGGCAGACCAAGGAAGTACACATGAGGAAATTAAAATAAGTAAGAGAGGCTTTTTCTAGCCTTTACAGCCTCCCTCCCCAAGGCCTTAGGAAGCAGGTCTGCAACCCATTACTGGGTCCAGGGCCCAGACTTGAGCAGTTAACAGGGACAATCCTAAAGACCCAGAACAGGTTGACCAGGAATCATAGAACAGCAATAACACATAGTCTCCTGCCACTAAATCCCTATGAAAGAGAGAGATGTTGACCATCTGAGTAAACTCACTATCATAATCAGATGCCTAGACACCAGCAAAAAATTAAAAGCCATAGTAAGAAAATGGAAGAAATGGCCCAAGAAAAGGAATATATCAAAGCCCCAGATGAGACACAGGATTTGAGACAACTAATCAACAAGGTGTACACAAATTTCCAAAATCAAATTAATGAGTTAAAAGATAATATGGCTAAAGAGATAAAGGACATCAAGAAGACACTGTGAGAGCACAAAGAATTTGAAAACCTGAATAAAAAAGTAACAGAGCTCATGGGAATGAAAGACACGATAAGTGAGATCAAAAACACATGGGAGGTCTGTGGTTCAGTTCCCAGTGCCTCCTAAAGAAGACAGCAAGCTGGCACAAAGGGCAGGCACAGCAAGCTGACACAACAAGATGACACAACAAGAGACACAAGAAGAAAAACATAATGAAAGACACAAAAAAGCAGGATGTAGAGGTTCTCGGTGTCTCCTGAAAGAAGACAAGTAGAACAGTGAGCTGGCGTGATGGGCAGGTGCAGTGAGCTGACATGACAAGATAATGCAACAAGAGACACGAGGAAAACAATGAGAGACACAACAAAGCAGTGAGCGGAGGTGGCTCAGGCAATTAGGCATTTCCCTCCCACATCTGAGGTCCTGGGTTTGGTTCCTGATGCCTCCTGAAAAGAAGACCAGGACACAGCAAATGCAAACAACAAGGGGGTGGGGAGAAATAAATAAAATAAGTAAGAAAAAATAAACAAACAACATATTAGGGGAGCAGATATGGCTCAAGCAATTGAGCACCTTCTTCCCACATGGGAGGTCCCAGGTTTGGTCCCTGGTACCTCCTAAAAAAACAGAAACAAACAACAAACAGACAAACGAAGGAGCCAACTCAGGGAAGCCAATGTGGCTCAGTGGTTGAGCGCCAGCTTCCCACATACAAGGTCCTGGGTTCAATCCCTGGCCCTGGTACCTAAACAAAAACAAACAAAAAACATTAGAGGCATATAACAGCAGGCTCGAAATAACAGAAGAAAGAAAAAGTGATACAGAAGACAGAACAACTGAAATTGAAGGGAGAAAAAAACAGAGAGAGAAAAGAATGGAAAAAAATGAGCAAGGGCTCAGGGAGTTGAATGATAACATGAAACAAAACAACACACATGGGGGGGTGGATGTGGCTCAACTGGTTGGGTGTCCATCTGCCATATGGAGGGACCTGGGTTCCATCCCCGGGACCTCCCGGTAAAATAAAAAAATATATATAGAAGGTGCATGGGCTGCCAGGCTCTGTGTGCCGGTGAGCCACCAGGCCCCGGGAGCCAGGCGCAAGATGATGACGTAAAAAGGAGAGAGACAAGACGAGATGCTCCAAAAGCTCCAAAAACCAGGAGCCGAGGTGGCACAGATGGCTAGAACACCTCTCTCCTACATCGGAGGTCTTCAGGATTCGGTCTTCAGGATCAAATCCTGGTGAAGACTGGACGAGGAGGATGAGAAGAGATGAAACAGACACAGAGAATTGCCCAGCGAATGGACACAAAAACAGCAAATGGGGAAGGGGGCGTTTAAAATGGATCAAGTAAATAAATCTTTTAAAAAAAACAAAAAACATTCATGTCATGGGAGTTCAGAAGGAGAAGAGAAGGGGAAAGGGGCAGAAAGAGTATTTGAGGAAATAATAGCCAAAAATTTCGCAACTCTCATGAAAGAAATGAACTTACATGTCCAAGAAGTGCAGCATACCCCAATCAGAATAAAGCCAAATAGACCTATTCCAAGACACATACTACTCAGAATGTCAAATGTCAAAGATAAAGAGAAAATTCTGAGAGTAGCAAGGGAGAAGCAAACCATCACATGCAAGGGATGCCCAGTGAGACTTAGTGTGGATATCTCATCAGAAACCATGGAGGTGAGAAGGCAGTAGTATGATGCAATTAGGATACTGAAAGAGAAAAACTACCAGCCAAGAATTCTTTATCCAGCAAAATTGTCCTTCAAATATGAAGGAGAGTTTAAAATATTCACAAAGAGAAACTAAAAGAGTTCATAAAAAAGAATATACCTTTACAGGAAATATTAAAGTAAGCCTTAGAGCCTGAAAGAAAAAGATAGGAAAGAGAGGTTTGGAGGAGAATATTGAAGAAAGAATAGCAGAAAGGATAACCAAAAGAGTAAAAAGACAGATGAAAATATGATATGACGTGAAAACCAAAGGATAAAATGGTGGAAGTAAATAATGCATTTACAGTAACATCATGGAATGTAAGTGGATTAAACTCCCCCCCCACCAAAAAAAAAGTATAGGCTGACAGAATGGATAAAAAACATGACTCATCCATATCCTGTTTACAAGAGACTCACCTTAGACCCAGGGATATAAACCAGCTGAAAGTGAAAGGTTGGAAAAAGATACTCCATGTGAACAGTAACCAAAACACAAAGGTAGCTATACTAATATCAGACAAAACAGATTTAAATGCAAAAAAGTTATAAGAGATACAAAAGGCCATTATCTATTAATAAAAGGGAAAATCCACCAGGAAGATATAACAGTCATAAATATTTATGCACCTAACCAGGGTGCCCCAAAATACATGAGGCAAACTGGCAAAACTGAAGGGAGAAATAGACATCTCTACAATAATTGTTGGAGACTTCAACACACCATTTACATCATTAGATAGCACAACTAGACAGAAGATCAACAAGGATGATAAACGAACAATATGATAAACGAGCTAGATCTAACAGACATATACAGAATGCTGCACCAAAACTCAGTGGGTTATACATGCTTCTCAAGTGTCCATGGATCTTCCTCCAGGATAGACCACATGTTAGGGCACAAGACAGGGCTCAATAAATATAAAAAGACTGCAATTATACAAAGCACCTTCTCAGATCATAATGGAATGAAACTGTAAATCAATAATAGATGGGAAAGAGGTAAATTTGCAAATGTGTGGAGGCTAAACAACACACTCCTAAATAATCAGTGGGTCAAAGAAGAAATTGTACATGAAATTTGTAAATATATTGAGACAAATGAAAACAAGAATGCAACTTATCAAAACTTATGGGATACAGTGAAGGCAGTATCGAGAAAGAAATTTATAGCTGTACATGCCTATATTAAAAGAAAAGAAAGATCTAAAGTCAAAGATCTAACTGAACAACCAGAGACACTAGAAAAAAACAGCAAACCATTCCCAAAGCAAGAAGAAGGTGAGAAATATAAAGATTAGAGCAGAAATAAATGAAATAGAGAACAAAAAAATAATAGAGAAAATCAACGAAACCAAAAGCTGGTTCTTTGAGAAGATTAATAAAATTGACAAACCCCAAGCTAGACTAACAAAGGAAAAAAGAGAGAGGATGCAAATAAATAAATTCAGAAATGAAAGGGGCAAAGTTAAGGCTGACCTCACAGAAATAAAATAGATCATAAGAGGATAGTATGAGAAACTGTATGACAACAAAATAGACAACCTAGATGAAATGGGCAAATTCCTAGAAATGTACAAACAAGATCCTATATTTAGAAAGCTTTGAAATGTCTATAACAAAGCTACTTGAACTAATAAACAAGTTCATCAAAAAGGCAGGATACAAGGTCAACATGCAAAAATAAGTTATCTTTCTGTACAATAGTATTGAACAATCTAAGGAGGAAATCAGGGGGAAAATTCCATTTACAATAGCGATGAAAAGACTCAAATACCTAGGGGACAATTTAAAGGACCTATATGCAAAAAACTACAAAACAATGCTAAAAGAAATCAATGAAGACCTAAACAAATGGAAAGATATTCTATGTTCATGGATTGGAAGACTAAATATTGTGAAGATGTCAATGCTACCCAAATTGACTTAGAGATTCAATGCAATACAAATCAAAATTCCATCAGCCTACTTTATAGAAATAGAAAAGGAAATTACCAAATTCATTTGGAAAGGAAAGTACATACGAATAGCCAAAAGCATTCTAAAAAAGAATAGCTATGTGGGAGGACTCTCACTGCCTGGTCTTGAAACATATTACAAAGCTACAGCAGTCAAAACAACATGGTATTGGCATAAAGATAGACACAACGATCAGTGGAATAGAATTGAGAGTCCAGAAATAAACTCTTACTTCTCTGGCCAACTGGTTTTTGACAAACCTACCAAAGCCATGTTAATGGGACAAAACAGTCTCTTCAGCAATTGGTGTTGGGAGAACTGGATATCTATAATCAAAAAATGGAAGAGGACCCCTTTCTCACTCCCTATACAAGAATCAACTCAAAATGGATCAAAGATCTAAATATAAAAGCCATGACCATAAAACTACTAGAAGAAAATGTAGGGAAACATCTTAAAGACTTTGTGGTAGGTGGTGGTTTCTTGGACCTTACATCCAAAGCACAAGCAAGAAAGGAAAAAATAGATAAATGGGACCTTCTCAAAATTAAACACTTTTGTACCTCAAAGGATTTTGTCAAAAGGGTGAAAAGGCAGCCAACTCAGTGGGAGAAAATATTTGGCAACTACGTATCTAATAAAGGTTTAATATCCATGATACATAAAGAGATGCTTCAACTCAACAATAAAAAGACAAATGACCAGATTAAAAAATGGCCAAAAGACTTGAATAGACATCTGCCCAAAGAAGAAATACAAATGGCAAAAAAACACATGAAAAAATGTTCAACATCTCTAATGATTACGGAAATGCAAATCAAAGCTACAATAAGATATCATTTCATACCTATTAGAATGGCCACTATTAAAAAGACAGAGAACTACAAGTGTTGGAGAGGATGTGGAGAGATAGGAATACTTATTCACTGTTGGTGGGAATGTAGAATGGTACAGCCACTGTGGAAAATGGTTTGGCAGTTCCTAAAGAAGTTGAATATAGATTTGCCACATGACCCTCAAATACTCCTGCTGGTTATATACCCAGAAGAACTGAGAGCAATGACACAAACAGACATCTGCACACTGATGTTCATAACAGCATTATTCATGATTGCCAAAAGTTACAAACAACTCAGGTGTCCATCAACCAATGAATGGTTAAACAAACTGTGGTGCATTCACACAATGGAATATTATGCAGCGGTAAGAAGAAATGAAATTGTAAATCATATGACAACATGGATGAACCTGGAAGACATTATGTTGAGCAAAGCAAGCCAGACACAAAAGGACAAATACTGTATGATCGTGCTATTATAAACTAAATACATTGTGTAATCTCATGGAGTTAATACCTTGAATATGGTTACCAGAAAATAGAATGAGGTTAGATAATGGAAAGGTGAAGGTTAACTTGTACAGAGCAGTTAAAAAGCATGTGTGTTAATCTTTGGAAGTGAATAGAAAAAGTAAAAGCCCAACATAATGTTTGTAACTAGCAGTACTAGTATGTGGGTATGAAAGGGGTTTAAAGGGAAAGTCTAAGGTCATGTATACTACTAAAAGAAAAGCTAAAAAATGTAACATGGGACTGTATAGCATGGTAAAACTGCCTTTGAATTATGAATATGGGTAAAAGAGCATATGTAAGACCATTTTTTTTTAAACTAAACAAACCTATGTTAATACTACAAGATATTAATATCAGATAATAAAAAAAAACTCATTATGCTAAGTGAAAGAAACCAGATACAAAGTACTACATATTGTATGATTCCATTTATATAAAATGTAAACATAAATCAATTTATAAAGATGAAGTTATATTAGTGGTTATGTAGGGCTGGGGAAGGCTTGCTAAGGGGTGTGGAGTTTTTCTTTTTGGAGTAATGAAGTTGTTCTAAAATGTTTTGTGGTGATGGATGCACAACATTGTGATTATACTAAAAGCCATTGATTATACACTTTGGATAGATCATATGGTATCTGAATATATCTCAATAAAACTGCTTAATAAATAAATAAATAACTGTGCAAGAATAGCCAGAAATAGCAGCTATGTACAGCAGGGGAAGCATAGAGAGTTTGAAAGGTCAAGAATTTTCTTGTTTGTCTTCTGCTTTTTGTTTATTATTATTATTATTATTGAAATAATGAAAATGCTCTAATAATGACTGAAGGGATGAATGCACAACTATGTGATTATACCAAATACCACTGATTATATACTTCAGATGATTATGCTTTATTAATATGTATCAATAAAATTGATTTGTTGAAAAAATTTTTGAGGTGTTAACAGTTTAAAGATTTATTTATTTCATTTTATTTATCCCCCCCCTTGCTGCTTGTGCTGCTGTGTCCATTCGCTGCGTGTCTTCTCTGTGTCTGCTTATCTCCCCCTTGCTGTGAGGTCTTGCCACATCAGCCCATGGAGCCGCGCGAGCCGGCCTGCCCTCACAAGGAGGCGCTGGGAAGCGAACCCAGGGCCTCTCATATGGTAAACGGGTGCTCTATCCATTGCGCCACACCCGCTTCCTGCCGTGAGGTTGCTGCATCAGCCCACCGCTCAGGCCGGCGTGCCCTCACAAGGAGGGCTCGAGACGCAAACCCAGGCCTCCCATATGGTAAACGGGGGCTCTATCCACTGAGCCACACCCGCTTCCCTCATCAATTGTTAACAAAGGTTTACACACTAATGTGAAATGTTAAAAATGGTGCAACTGTATTTTCTGCATGATCTTTCTGTAAATGTACAACCTCTCTAATTAGGAAAAAAATGGCCGTAAGAAAATCTTTTTTGAGGAGTCATTCTTCTGGATAGATGGCAGAAGATTTCATAGAAGTTTGTGAAATGCAGCATCTTTATTATTAAACTTTACTAAAAAGTGAAAAATAAAAAGAGAATAAAAGGGGAAATTTTGATACAATATCACCAACAGTAAAAGTGTTGACAAAGAAAAAGGAAGTGAAAATATACAACTCAAAAGTACACTCATGGAATATTCAGAAATTTCTCTCATGAAGACAATCTAAAAATAAAACATTTAGGTCATAGATCAAACAAGCAATTATAATCAAAAGAGGAAAGACAACATTTTCCACTAACTAGAATGGGACAAATTTTATTCAGTGTCATGTCCCCAAAGTCCTCACAGTTCTTCATGCATTGCAAATGCTCAAGGCACTTTGTCAAATAAATGGTGACTAAAATAGAAAAGTGTTCTACAGAAAGTTAAATTACAAGATTGACCAGGCTCTAGATTCAGGATTTTTTAATGTCAACTTCTGTAATTCTAGTTTTGAAAAGGAAAACAAGAATTTTACCAGTTAGTAATAGAATCCCATTTTTGCACTTCCTCTACTTTCTAAATGTTGCAACTCGTGTGTAGAATGAGTGTGATTTGGATTCCTTGGTTGCAAGAAACAAAAGGCAACTCAAGCTAGCTTAAACAAAAAGTGGGAATTTATTGGATAACATAAAAGTGTCTTATGGAAATATTCCACATAGCCCCCGGTATTTCCCAGTCTCCCCTGCAGTATGTTTGGGGTCACTGATTAGATCTGGCCAGTGGACTGTGACATCTGTCATTTCTGGGCTGAAGCAGTCAAGAGCATCTGTACCTCCTTCCTGTCTCTCTCCCTCTACTCCAGCAGCCGTGCAGGCCACCTATTCAGTTGACCTAGATAGAGGGAGGCTGCCTGATCACAAAGGACTTCAAGTGAAGCTAGAAAAAAACTTGCGTTGGGTTAAGCCAATCAGACATTGCAGAAACTAGGTTTTTTTTTAACTCTGACCAATATACCAGATATGGACGTAAAGCACTGGAGCAATGTCTCTGGACCATTCCAAGCACTTGTTACAAGTATCATCGTCAACCCGAGGGCAAAAAGGCAGTCGGGCCTTCTGATGGCCCTGGAACCAAGAGCAGTTGAACCGTCCAGACTCCCTCTCAGACTTGCATCTCTCCTCTCTGAGCATCTGCTTTATTTTCCCCATGTACAGACCAGTTATCTCTCTTTCTCTTTCCACATGAACTGAAGATGATTATCCCATAGTACATAAATTTCCACCATTCAAGGGACGAGTCTTAACACTGGCTATGTCTCAGTTCCAATTCTAAATCCCCTGAAAAGAGAATATTATTGGCTTAGCTGGAGTCGATTCATGGCTAAATAATACGGTCACTGGGGGAGGTTGGCCACCCCACCCCCTGCTATGGGACAGGCAGTCCCCCAAGAGCAGTCCCTAGCAAACCCCACAAGACATGCACTGCGGAATGGCTCTATTGGTTAGGATACGGGTCTAGAGACACAAAATAATAATGGCATAAACAAGAGAGAACGGTCATTCTTTTTCATCGTTAGAGCTTGCACGATGGGTCTCCAGACATCTCTCAGCTGCCTTTCCATCATCTCTATGAGGTGGACCTCACCCTCATGGTCCAAGACAGATCCACATCCTCACATCCACCAAGCATCAGGATGGAGAAGGAGAGAAGAAGGAGCTCACCCCTCCCACTAAGGATGCATCTTGGAAATAGCACCCACCAATTCCACTTACATCTTACAGCCAGGTCAAGCTGCAAGAGGGCTGGGAAATGCAGTTTTTATTCTGCGTGGTCATGCGCCCAGCTAAAATTTAAGTTTCTCTTACCAAGAAAGAAAAAAAATTGATATTGGGGGATAATAGTCTCTACCCCCACAGTGAAATGATTTAAAGTTTTTTCATTTCCTAAGCTCATCTTATTTTATCTTTCAGTTAAAAGATCAAGGAAAGACTTCTGAGATTTCACTTGCTCTAGATGTTGAATGGTGGAAGGGGGGCAGAGAAAATCAGCAGGAAGTTGTCCCAACCCATTCCTGAATAAACACCGGAGACCTTAGCTCAAATTGATCAACTTCTTCAAGAAAGCCGCCAAATCGGAATATGTCCCTCTGTCACATGCACCCACTTCAGTCACATTTCTCTTTGTCACACTTACTGTACTTATTCAAATCTGTTGACTCCCAGGAGAGGAAGGGAGAGTGATCACCACCGTATCCCCAGCATCTGGCTCAGTATCTAGTGCCCAGTAGATATTCAATAAATATTTGTGGTTGAAGTAATGCAGGGACGGAGGCAGGAAGAATGCATGCTTCAGCAAGGTCAGTGCTGTGTGCAGCTAGGACAAAGGCACATCAGGTTCTGAGCTGCTGAGGAGTGGGCCAGCCATTGTGGAAACCAGGACAGGGAGACTGCGGACCAGATTTTGTGAGGAATAAGGAGCAGCTACTTTTTTAAAGCAGAGATTTCCTGTAGGATATTTAATGAAATAGCATCATGTAGAATTTTCTCTTTTATAAAATGGAAATAATAAAACTCATTTGATAGGGTTGTTCTGAGGATTCAATGATATAATAATGCCTGGCCCAGGGAAGATACTGAGTCAAGGGGAGCTATTATTAGAGAAGGCAAAGGCTGGGGTAAAAGAATCAGTTCACTTTCAGGAGTCACTCACCAACCCCTGTTCCAGGATTCATTTCTATACAATGTATGTCCAAGTGTCCATAGCCAAATGGGAGACCAAAAACCAATGCTAATGCAAAGTTCTAGTAAAAGCTGGGTTCAAATATGGCTTAAACCTAGGTCTAAGGGAGATGTACTCCTCTTCCTTCTCCAGTGAACTTGCCCCACAGGGCAAGGCTTTCTGGAGCTACCCATCGAGTTGCAAATGGAGAAGTTGGAAAAGAGAATGAAACAGGGGTGCTAACTCCGTGGAAGCAGCACATGTGAGGTCAGGAAGTGAAGGAAGGGTACAGCCTGGGACCCTGCCTTTGAGACACCACCAGATGAGAGTGGTGCAATCAGACCATCCACTTCTCCCCTGGGAGCGAGCTACTAAAGAAGAAGAGAAGGATGATGGGAGTGATTCCTCCAACACTCTCCCAAATGGGGAGAGGAGCAGGAACCTTCTTCCCTCTGGTTTGGGTCTGAAGAGGAACTAGAATTTCATGTGGCTCCCTTTAAGCCACCAGATATTTGAAAGTTAGGGAGGGTGTTCCTGGGATCAAGAAAGGGGTGTAGAAAGACACTGGGCCACGAAAGAAGATGGTCCGTCCAGAAAAGAATCTAGTATATTTTGTTTATAGTTTAGCGACATGGTTGGGAGAGCAACGGAATACAGTATCTACAGAGATGGGTAGGAACAAGATGGTTTGCCAAGACTGATTAAAGATGTCTGTCAGGATAAGGAAGTCTGTTATCCCTGATATTACCCAATAATTTCCTATAGATCCTAGGCAATGCAATAGGACAATAAAAAAGAATAGGAAGCATACAAATTAGGAAAGATAAGACAAAATTATCATTATCTGCAGATGATATGATTCAGGAAAATAAATGGAAGTATATTAGAACTACTAAAAGTTCAGCTAGGCATCTGAATACAAACTAAGCATATACATATTCAATACGTTTTTTTATCTGCCAACAATGGCCAGTTAGAAATGTCTGAAAAGTATCAATTGTATGAAAAACTATAAAATACCTAGGAATTACCTTAATGAGAAATGTGTTTGATTTATTTAAATAAAACTATAAAACTTTGCTAAAGTTCACAAAAGAAGATTTGGAGAGAAAAAAAAAAAGAAGGGACATATGCTCCTAAAAGAGAAGACATTAAAATATAAAAAATCAGTTCTCCCTCGATTAAATCTATACAATGAACAGAATTCAAATCAAAATCCCAGTTAGACTTTTGTTTAGTTGAAATTGATTCTAAAATTTATGCTGAAAAACAAATGCTCAAGAATAGCAAAGACTTTTTTCAAAAAAGAACACTAATATAGAGGTGGTTATTTGTCCTTTCAGATATCAAAACTTATTCACATTAATTTAAACATTATGATATAGTCACTTAATGACAAATTGGTCAGTGAAACAGAGTAGAAGAAAAGCTACAAGTGTATGGAAATTGAGACTCTGATAGAGGTGGAAATTTAAATATAGGGTGAGGTAGGATTTATTCAACAAATGTTGGAACGATTGACTCACTATTTGAAAAATGACAAAGAACTCTGCAGCATGCTCAAAACCGAAAGTAAATTTCAGATAGATTAATTATGTAAAACATAAGAGACTATAAAATTGACAGAAAAAATACTTTTATAAATTTGAAGAATAGCTTTCTAGACAAGATGCAAAATCCAGAAGTCATGAAGGAAAATGTTCCCAGAATTGACTACTTAAAAATTAAAACATATCTGTGAGCAATGATATAATAGACAAAATTAAAAGATAGTTTGGGGAGAAAATATTAGCAGTGAAGGTAACAAACAAGGAACTAATATCTCCATTATCTCTAAATTACAAAGAACTCTTGTAAATCAATAAAGGAAGACATCAAACACCATAGGGAAAAAAAAGCAGGCAAATATGAAGTCAGTTCACAGAAGGTCTACTGATAAAGTGAGATCTGTGCTTTATAAAAAGTTAACTTTGGGAACAGTCGACTTTTGGGAAGTCATTGAAATAATCCAAGAGAGCAATGAGCACCTTGCCACAGAGTCCTTACACGCAGGGAGGACACTGATGTGCATGGTCTAGGTGGGGACAGCAGTTCCTCCCTCTCTAGGGAAGCTCTGGCCATGCCCACGCCGCCCCCTCCCATGCCCGAGCCCAGAGTTGACAGGCAGGACAGCCACTGGCCTCATTCCTGCCTTAGCTGCCAGGGATAGACAGTTGCCCAGGACCTAGGACCAAGGAACCTTCTCAGCTCCTGCTCTGGTCCAGTTAGACCAAGGCAGAGAGGGAAAATGACAGGGATGGATCTGACAAGGCCCAGAGGTCGGTTCTCACAGGAAAGTTTTCAGGCTCATAAACTCAGATAAGACCCTAGTGAGGCTGATTTGTTTTTTGTTTTTTATTTATTTTTTTATTTAGAGAAGTTGTAGGTTTACGGAAAAAATCATGTAAAAAATACAGTGTTCCCATATACCCCCTTATTGTGAGACACTTTGCATTAGTGAGGTGTTTTTGTTACAATTGATGAAAGAACATTAAATTTGTACTATTAACTATAGTCCATCATTTACATTAGGGCTCACTATGTTGTACAGTCCTATGATTTTTCTTTGAATTTTTATTCTAGTAACATATAGATGACCTAAAATTCCTCCCTTTTAACCACATTCACATTTATAATTCTGAGCTGTTAGTTATACTCACAATATTGTGCTACCATCCCCACCATCCATTTCCAAAACTTTACAACCAACCTAAAGAGAAATTCTGTACAAATTATGCATTAACTCCCCACTTTCTACCCCAAACCCAGCCCCTGGTAATGTCTATTCTAGATTCTAACTCTATGAGTTTGCTTATTCTCATTATTTCATATCGGGAAGATTGTACAATATTTGTCCTTTTGTGTCTGGCTTATTTCACTCAGCATGCTGTCTTCAAGATTTATCCATGTTGTCACATGTATCAAGACTTCCTTCCTTTTTAAGGCTGAGTAATATTCCATATATACACCACATTTTATTTATCCATTCATTGTTTGATGGACACTTGGCTTGTACCCATCTTTTGGCAATTGTGAATAATGCCGCTATGAACATCAGTGCGCAAATATCTGTTCAAGTCCCTGCTTTCGGTTATTTTGGGTATGTACCTTATAGAGGGATTGCCAGGTCACATGGTAATTCTACACTTAGCTTTCTGAGGAACCGCCAAACTGTCTTCCACAGCGGCTGCACAGTTTTACATAGCCACGAGCGATCAACATGTGTTCATATTTCTCCACATCTTCTCCAACACTTGTAATTTTCTGTGTTTTTAGTGGTAGCCATTCTAGTGGATATGAAATGATATCACATCGCAGTTTTGATTTACATTTCCCATTTGTATATCTTTTTAGGAGAAATGTCTAGTCACGTCTCTTGCCCATTTTAAATTGGGTTACTTGTCTTTTGTCGTTGAGTTGTAGTATTTCTTTTTTTTT
>JAQZBX010049877.1:0-19807 GCA_029593785.1 Cabassous unicinctus
TTTAAAGAGGTTTTAGCACTATCATTATTATTTCATTTTCTTATTAATTGTATTTGGCTATTTTATTGGCTTCATTTTTGAAGTTTTGGATGACAGAACTGTGGCAGGGGAGGATCATTGGTGTGGTGTGTCAGTGATGGACATATGGGAGGAAGTTCACCTGGGCATACATATAAGACATATAAATATGTTCCAATATTCAAATGTTCATGGGGCATTGTCATGGTGGGCGGAGATTCACACAATAACTGAAAGAATATCAAATTCCCATCCTGGGGAGCTCTGCCACATTCTCTAATGGAGCAGCAAGAATCCCCCAAGTACAGGGGCAATGACTAGTGAGGGAGGATGGTCCATTGATGGGCCCTCAGTATTGATGACTGTGCTTATGAACCTTTACTCTTGAAATTGAAACTTAGCCTAGTATTATAGGGTGCTCAAGAGTTACCTCCTGAGAGAGCCTCCTTATTGTTCAAATGTGGCCTCTCTCCAAGTCGAATTTAGCATATAAATGCAATAACTTCCCCCCAGTGTGGGACATGACTCCTGGGGATGAGCCTCCTTAGCACGGAGGGATTATTACCAAGCACCAACAAGCAATGCAACTGGAAAAAGACATTGAATAAAAGGGAGAAAAGGTAAAGACAAATAAGTTTATATGGCTAAGAGACTTCAAAGTGAGACAGGAGGTCATTCCAGAGGTTACACTTATGCACGTCTCAGTGGGATCTCATTGACAGCCAAAGTAGACACTACTCCAAATAGCTGGGCTCCTGAGGGCTCTGGAGACATCCAGACACTATAGTCAGGTCAGATAGCTCAGGAGTTTTGTGCCTTGTCAGTGGGTCCTAATTTGGAGTTTGTGCTCCCGAGTATGACAGAGTTGGACACAGTTGTGATTTCTCTACACATGCTTCTTCTGTCCTTTCTATTTGAACCTCTAGTTGGTGCTGGAGTTGATAGGTGTACATCCAAGAGACTTGAATCTTTGTGATTTCCATATGTCAGTTGGGCCCTGAGCCTCAGCAGAGTTGCAACACCTACTCTCCAGTTCATTGGACTCACCCAGGACAACTAACAAGGAGGAGATAATGGACAACCACCATACCAAGAAACCGAGAGAGTCTACAACTTCAAGCAGGAGAGTCCCATCCATCAGCTGTATGAAATCGAAATCTTCTCTCAGTTAGAGGTGGAGTGGGCATCACCATCCCAGAATCCTCAGGATTGCAGAATGAACTATGGACTAAAGTAGATTTACTGGTATTCTACTATAGACTTATTGTGATTTGACCAATGGAAGAAATTATATCATTGATGTGGCGGCTGTGGCCACTGGTGGTTCTGAGGGCAGGGAGAGGGGAAAACAGGGTAATACAGGGGCATTTTTGGGACTTGGGAATCATCCTGAATAACATTGCAATGACAGATATAGGTCATTATATATCTTGTCATAACCTACAGAATTGTGTGGGAGAGAGTGTAAACTACAATGTAAACTATAATCCATGCTTACTGGCAATGCTCCAAAATGTGTTTATCAATTGCAATGAATGTACCACACTAATGAAGGATGTTGCTAATGTGGGAAAATGTGGGAGGTGTGGAGAGTGAGGCATATGGGAATCCTCTATATTTTTTATGTAACATTTATGTAATCTAAGTATCTTCAAAAAATAAAAAAATATATATAATAAAAAAAGAAAACAATTGTTTTTCATATACTGGAATGGTATGCTGTTACTTTATTGTACTTGTTTATTAGTTGTAATAATTTTTTTGTGAAATCATTAGGTTTTTCTATATATAAGATCATTTGTGTGCAAATAAAGAGTTTTACTTCTCAAAAAAAAATAGATTTTAGAGTGCAGAAAAGTTACATCAAAAGTATAAGGGATCCCCATATACCTCACTTCCTCCTCCCACATTTCCTCCTATTAATAACATCTTATAACAGTGTGGTACATTTGTTATAATTGATGAACACATATTGAACACACATTGCTACTAACCATGGTCTATAATTTATCTTATGGTTTACATTTTGCACCACACAATTTTATAGGTTTTGACAAAATGTATAGTGCTCTGTCTGTTATTGCAATATCATGCAGAATAATTCCAATGCCCTAAAAATGCCCCATGTACCAGAGGTTCTGAGGGGCAGGGGAAGGAAGAATGTTTGGAGCTTCCTTCTTCTTTTTAATGTAAGCATTTAGAACTATAAATTCCCCTCTCAGCACTCTTTGAAGCATCCCATAAGTTTTCTTATGCTAATTTTTATTTTTCATTTGCCTCAAGATATTTCCTAATTTTCCCTATGATTTCTCCTTTGACCCATTGGTTGTTTAAGAATGTATGGATTTTCATATATTTGTGAATTTTCAAGTTCTCTCTGTTATTGATTTCTAGTTTCATTCCATTTTGTCAGAGAAGATACATTGTGTGACTTCAATATTTTTTAATTTATTGAGATTTGTTCTGTGACCTAAGATATAGTCTATTTTGGATAACAATCCATGTGCACTCAAGAAGAATGTGTATTCTGCTGCTGTTAGGTGAAGTGTTTTGTAAATGTTTGTTAGGTCTATTTGTTTTAGAGTATCATTCAAGTCTTCTATTTCCTTATTGATCTTCTATCTAGATATGTTATCCATTATTGAAAGTGGTGTATTAAAGGCTCCTACTATTAATATGCAGTCATCTATTTCTTCCTTCAAATCTGTCAATATTTGCTTCATAGATTTTGAAACTCATACACACACACAAATTGCTATATATTTTTATTGCAATGACCCCTTTATCTATATATATTGACTTTCTTTGACCTTTGTAACAGTTTTTTTTGTTTGTTTGTTTTTAGTTAGGCTAGTAAAAAGAATTTATTGGGAAATATGAAAAAGAACAGAGCTTCCTGAGAAATGGGAGAGAAGGACAGAAATACACACCAAGATTTGGTGTGGGCTCCTCTAGGCAGAAAGAGTGAGCTCTGCCTTGTGTCGTTACCTTTTAAACTATTAATTATTCTTCTCCCTTGCTAATGCTAAGGGGAGAGGTCCCTAGGTGTTATTGGTTACCCCACCAATGGTGGGGGCCAATGGTGAGGTCTGTTTGGAATACCCGGGGCCAAGGGAGGTCCTGGAAAGAGAAACTGGGACCTCAAGATTAAACTCAAGGTCTCGGTGAGGTTCTTGCAGCCATGTTGTAGGCCATGTTGTCTGTCAGGCACGTTGTGGCTTGTCTTCTCCTTATTTCCATGACTAATCTGCCTCAACTCCCCCCTCAGAGAGTTCACGCCCTTATTCTTCAGGGGGTGTGGAAGGGCAATGGTCATTCTTCTGTAGTTATTTCCTTCTGGTTAGGGCAGTAGTCCCTGCTTGACAGGGCATAAACCTCTCTTGCTATTATATTGAGGTCAAAGGAAGATGGGTCCGACATTGTGGCTGGAACTGGCTGAATTCCCCACGTGATTAATATATTGTTCTGGAAGGTGTTGATTCTGGAAGAAATAAACTTAGTTAGAATTTTGAAGATACATGGCCCCACTAAAAGGATAAAGAAGATGGAGGTAAGTGGGTCCAAAAAGGGGGCCAGCTATGACATACCAACTACAAGCGTGAGAAAGACCAGGTGTCTTCAGAGGCTTTATCCACTCAAAGTTGATAGGAAACAGCATTCTTCCCTGAGTTCTTTCATGCTGTTGGTTAGTTCTAGGGAGGGATTGTGGGAGACCTGCTGGGTTTGGGTATAAACAGCTAACCACAGTTTACGCAGTAGTGGTTATGCTTAGGACAGCTAGGAGAGGTAGGAAGAGAGGCACTGCCCTAGACATAAACTCACAAAGACAGTATAAGCAACAACAAGACAGGCATATGGCAAGCAAAATAAAGACAGTACTTAAGAGACCCATTCCTTTTTCTTTTAGGCATGCCTTTGTAACAGTTTTTTACTTAAAGTCTATATTATCTTATATTAATATAACTACCCCCACTCTCTTTCGGTTATTCTTTTCATGGTTTGTTTTTAACCCCATCCTTTCACTTTCAACCTACTTGTGTCTTTGAATTTAAGCTAAGTGTCTTGTTAAGAGCATATAGTTGGTTCATTTTTAAAAATCCATTCTTTCAGTCTCTGCCTTTTGACTAACAACTTTAGTCCACTGACATTTAAAGTAACTTTTGATCATGCAGGACTTTCATTTGCCATTTTGCTACATGTTCTTTGTAAATCTTGCACCTTTTCTGTTCCTCAATTCTTCTGTTAATGCCTACTTACATATTTATTTTTTGGTCTTTAACTCCAGTATTTGTTTGATTCCCTTTTAAGATTTCTATCTCTTTTTTGAAATTATCTTATTGTTCAGTCATTGTTTTTATGATATTCTTTAGTTCCTACTCTGTGTTTTCCTTTATCTCAAACATATTGAGAATCATTTTTTAAAAAAGTTTTTTCCCTAAATATCCAAAGTCATCTTTATTAATGGTTTCTGGGTTTTTTTCTTGTTCCCTTAGATGGGTAATCTTTTCCTGTTTTTTTGTTTGTCTTATACTCTTTTGTTGCACACTATGCATTTTAATATTTTAAAGTGTTAATGTGTTAACTGGATTTAATCTCTGTCTTTCCTTAGGTTTGTAACCAGCTAATGATATGTTGGAGATTTCCTTGAGTGCCAGGAACTAAGAAAAACTAACAAAACAACACAATAAAACATCTCTCACAGTCTTTGTAACTTGACTATGCACTGGCTGTGCTCTCCTTCAGAGTTAGTGCTCATATCATCAGGATCAGCTTGAGGTGAATGTGAAGTAAAAGGTCTACTCCAACTTTTCTGAGCCTGTGTCTATCCTCAGCTTGTGCTTGCTTGTAGCTTTAGGAATTCCTCCATTTGTCCGAATTTGAATGCCCCTTTTATTCCCTATGAAATAGACTTTCTTCCCTTCTTGCATTCTCTATTGCATAACTTAGAGTAGGCAATCCTCTGCCCAGGCCATTTTGACTAAATCATTCGTTACACTGCTTTAGTTGTTTGCAAGCTGCTTCTCCTTGTTCAGTCTTTCAGACTGCTACCCAATTGATTGGCATGAAAGTACAGGCACTTCAGTGTGGAGTTACTCTTCTCCTGCCAGAATAGGGCCAGTGACCCACAATGGGAGCACATGGTGGCTCCACTTCATTCTGAGGAATGGGTGGGGGAGAGACTGGCAAGGCACAATGAGCTTCTCCTACTTCTTTAAATGCTGTATTTTCTTGGTTTGTCATTCACCCAGTGACACTCAATGTTGTACACAGGTCTTCTAGTCAGAAAAGTATCAAAAAAGCACAAAATTCTCTATTCCCTCAGTCTGTCCATGGAGTCTGCCTTCATACCTAATAGCCATGTCTGCGGCAAAAGCACCATCACCACAGGCATCATTCCAGCAGCCGTGGGGCAGTCCGATATTTTCAGAAACACTTAACAATGAACTTTTAAAAAGTACAAGCTATGTCTCATTTTCTTCAAACTTACAGCATGTAGCACAATAGTCAGTTACTGAATACAGAGTACGTGCTCCATAAAGATTTCTTAAATGGTTCAAGAAAATTGCGTGACAAAGGGAAAAAGAGAGAACACTTTAACTGTTTTCTGGAATTTTGAGCAATATGGCTGTGCCAATTTTTGCTAGCTGTTCAAAGTTCTGGGGGCCTAAGGCACCCTGGAATGTCTTATGCTGCCATCTTGGTTGACCAGAACTGTCTTGTGATGGCTTTATCTGGCTTTTGTATTAAGATAATGTTCTCATAGAACAATTTACAAAGAGGTCCTCCTCTCAATTTTTTGGAAAAGTTTGAGAAAAATTGTTATTAATACTTCTTTGAATATCTAGTAGAATTCAACATTGTAACCATCTGGTCCTGGTCTTTCTTTTGTTGGGAGGTTTTTTTATTACTAATTCAGTCTCTTTACTGGTTTTAAGTATGTTAAGATTCTTCTTGATTCAGGTTGGGAAAGTTGAGTGACTTTAGGAATTTGCCCATGTTCTCTAGATTATCTAAATTTTGCCATACAATTGTTCACAGTAGTCTCTTATTATCCTTTTAATTTTTGCAAGATCTGTGGTATATTCCCCATTTCTTTTTATTTCTTTTTTTCCCCCCATTTCTTTTTGAATATTAATTATTTACATCTCTCTTTTTTCTTTGTCAGTCTAGGTAAAGCTTTGTCAATTTTATCGATCTTTACATGAACTAACTTTGATTTCATTGATTCTCTCATTTGGTTGGTTTTTTTGTTTGTCTGTTTGTTTGTTTGTTTGTTTTAGGTACTGACATGGGGCTAGGGATTGAACCCAGGACCTCGTGTGTAACCACTGAGCCACATCGGCTTCCCAGAATTGGTTTTTTCACTTGTTTTGCTTATTTGTCTTTGTTTTCTCAGGAGGCACTGGGAACCGAACCTGGGACCTCTCATGTGGGATGCAGGCACTCAACTGCTTAAGCCACATCCACTTCCTCAGTTGTTTTTTTTTTCCAATTACATAAAAATTTTTAAAAAAATTTTATTGAAGTACATCATTCCTACATGAACATACATAAACAATAAGTGTATAGTGAAAGTTGTGAACTTACAAAACAAACATGCATAACATCATACAGCACTCCCATACATCACCCCACCACCAATACCTTGCATTGTTGTGAAACATTTGTTAGAAATTATGAAAGAATATCGTCAAAATATTACTACAGTACTAATTGTAGTCCATACCTTACATTTGCTGTATTCCCCCCGCAACCCACCCTATTATTTATTTACTTATTTGCTTTTATCCATTTTTACACCCTCCCACCCCCTGTTTTTGCTGTTTTCCTGTCCATTCACTGGGCAATTCTCTGTGTCTGTTTCCTGCCCTCTCTTCTCATCCTTCTCTTCCTGTCTTCACCAGGATTCAATCCTAGGAACCTCCGATGTGGGAGAGAGGTGTCCTACCGCCTGCGCCACCTTAGTTCCTGGTTTTTCGGTGCATCTCGTCTTGGCTTTCCCTTGTGTCACTTTCCTGTTACGTCATCATCTTGCTGCGTGGCTCGGCGGGGCCTGACGGTGCACCCTCTCACTGGGCCTGGGGGGTTCACCCGCTCGCGGAGCCTGATGGCACACCTGCACACGGGGCCTGGTGGCCCATGCGCCTTCTATATTTTTCTTTTTCAAAATTTTTACCAGGGGGTCCCAGGGATTGAACCCAGGTCCCTCTATATGGGTGGCAGACACCCAGCAATTTGAGCCACATCCACTCCCCTGTTATATCTCTTAAGGTTGACCAAAGTTACCTAGAGTTACAGTCATTTCCCATACAGGATGGTCATATAATAAATCAGGCATGGTTTATCACCAGCATTCTAAAAACCAGACCTAGGGAGAAAAACTAGGTCTGGGGACACATGCATGGTTTCTAGTATAGCGAATGTTTAGCCTACCTTGATTATCACAAAATCAGAACAGTGAGAATATTTGCATCAATTGTTTTTATATAATGTATTTCATTTATCTCTGCTTTAATCTTTATTATTTCTTTCCTTCTACTAACTTTATGTTTAGTTTGCCCTTCTTTTACTAGTTCCTCCAGATGTGAATTTAGGTTATTGATTTGAGTTCTTTTTTAAAATAGGTATTCATCGTTATAAATTTACCTCTAGTTATTGCCCTTGTTGTATACCAAAAGTTTTGTTATGTTGTGTTTTAATTTTCACTCATCTGAAGATATTTCCCAATTTTTCTTGTGATTTCTTCTTTGAGACATTGCTTGTTTAAATGTGTGCTGTTAAATTTTCAGATATTTGTGAATTTCCTAGTTTTCCTTTTGTTTTTTGATTTCTAGCTTCATTCCATTGGGGTCAGAGAAGATGATTTGTATAATTTTAATATTTTAAACTTTGTTGAGACTTGTTTTATGTCCTAACATGTGGTCATCCATGGAGAATGTGCACTCTATCTGTTCTTCAGACTGAATGATTTCAATTATCCTGTATTCAAACTTGCTGATTCCTTCTGCTATTCAATGTCTCTAGTGTATTTTTAATCTCTGTTATTGTTTGTATCCTCAAAAGTTCTGTTTGGTTCTTTTTACAAAATTTATATTTCTTCCTTTTGTTCATGCATTGTCTTCTTGATTCTTTTAATTCTATGTCCATGTTTTCTTCAGCTTATTCAACATATTTAGGAGAATTGACTTGAAATTTTTGATAATATTGTTCCAATGTTTGTGCTTCTTCTGTTATTTTATTTTGTTCCTTTGAATAGATCATTTCTTCCTATTTCTTTGAAAGTCTTGTGATCTTTTGTTGAAGTTGGACATTTGATTATTTTGATGTGCTGAGTCTGGAAGTAAGAGTCTCCCTCTTACCCAAGATTTTAGTGTAAATTGGCAGTGTATTAAGGCTCTACTTCAGTATTAGCCCAGTTATTCTGATCCTTTAGAAAGGCCTATGGTCAACAGTGGTTCTTCTCAGGTCTCTCTGAGTCTGTATTTTATCTTGGGTATGTGCAGTACCTTTCAAGAATTCCCCAGTATGTGCAGCTGTTTCCCTTCCAGGAAAAGTGTTTTCTTTAACTTCTTTTCCTGTGCTCTTTGTTTTTATTACAGCTTTTCCTCCCTGAACCTGTGGTTTTATCAACACCACTCCCATACTCTGTTCTGCCTTTTCACTCCAGCTTTCATCATTGGATCCATTCTGTAGTTCTGTGGCTCAGCTCTCCCTTTTTGCCCTGATTTTCTGCCCCCAGTAACTTCTAGGTTAGGGGGATCTGAGCTGTTCCCTGAGTCTTTCTTCTAGAGTCAATTGAGTTTGATGTACAAATACAGCCAATATTGACAGCCCTGGTAACAGCATGACAAGAAGTGGCTTAGTGAGCATGTACTCTGCCAAGCCCTCCTGTCCCACTGTGCTATTTCCTTTCTGTAGCTGCAACTATCCTTGCCCACATGTCCTCCCACACCAATGTCGGTGGCCAGACTTAAGAAGCAGTTCCACAAAGCCACTTGAGTTTCACTTTCCACTGATGGTGCATTGTAAGGTCCACCTTCCACATATACCTGTGACCAGGTGTGTCAATCCAGTGAGGTTCTGCAGCCCCATTCATGTCACTGATTTAGAGTTTTAATTAATATAGGAAGCAAGTCACAGAGCCTATTCTCTGACTGAAGAGATAGATGTGTCAGTAATCCTTAACAGAAAGTGAACAAGAAGGTTGGAGTTGCTGAAGAAACCAAACTAGATGATGACTTAAAGAAATGGAGAGGAAAGTGGGTGTCACTAGCAGGACTGTGATGGAGATAATTACTAAAACAATTAAATACCTTTAACACAATCCAGAATCCAGAGCTAAACTCAGCATCATCAACACAATGTCAAAAGTCCATAGCCAGGAGAAAGGGCCAGGCTACACTTAGGCAGAAGCACTGCTTGCAAAAGTCATGCTCAAGTTTGGAAGAGAGCTTGGAGATGATTGCAACTTTGATCCAGCCTTCACTGACATGGGGGAAGCAAAACAGGAATTCTCAAAAGTGAAAGATTCTTTGGACATGGAAGTGAAACAGAACTTCACTGACCTCTTCAGAATCTTCATGATAAAGATCTGAGGGAAATTCAGTATCATCTAAAGAAGTTGGAGAGTTCATGCCTGGGCTTTGAGTATAAAAAGAAACTACAAGCAGAGCAGATGTAGTTCAGTGGTTGAGCATCTGCTTTGCATGTATGAGGTCCCAGGTTTGTGATTCTAGCAATGGAAAAAATTATGTCATTGATGTGGAGGCAGTGGCCACTGGAGGTTCTGAGGGCAGGGAGAGAGAAAAACAGGTGTAATATGGGGGCATTTTTGGGACTTGGGATTTGTCCTGAATGACATTGCAATGACAGATACAGGACATTATAAATCTTGCCATAACCTACATAATTGGGTGGAAGAGAGTGTAAACTACAATGTAAACTTTAATCCATGCTTTAGTGGCAATGCTCCAAAATGTGTTCATCAATTGCAATGAATGTACCTCACTAATGAAGGATGTTGTTAATGTGGGAAAATGTGGGAGGTGTGGGGAGCAGGGCAAATGGGAATCCCCTATATTTTTATGTGACATTTGTATAATCTAAGTATCTTTATTTTTTAAATTTATTTTTTATTTTTCCTAGAAGATACTTAGATTACATAAAATGTTACATAAAAAATATAAAAAATAAGGGATTCCCATATGCCCCACTCTCCACAGCTCCCACTTTTCCCCACATTAACAACTTCTTTCATGGGTGTGGTTCATTCATTGCAACTGATGAACACATTTTGGAGCATACCACTAAGGATGGATTATAGTTTACATTGTAGTTTATGCTCTCTCCCACTCAATTCTGTGGGTTATGGCAGGATATATAATGGCCTGTAACTGTCATTGCAGCATCATTCACGACAATTCCAAGTCCTAAAAGGGCCCCCATATTACACCTCTCCCTCCCCCTCCCTGCCCTTAGCACCCCCAGTGGCCACTGTCTCCATATCAGTGATATAATTTCTTTCATTTCTAGAATCACAATAAGTGTATAGTAAAATACCAGTAAGTCCACTTTAGTCCATATTTTATTCCCCAATCCTGAGGATTCTGGGATGGTGATGCCCACTTCATCTTTAATTGAGAGGGGGTTTCGATCCCATATGGCTGATGGACAGGACTCTCTTGCTTGCAGTTGTAGACTCTCTCGGTTCCTTGGTACAGTTGTCCATCCTCACCTCCTTGTTAGCTGTCCTGGGTGAGTCCAATGAACTGGAGAGTAGGTGTTGCAACTCTGCTGAGGCTCAGGGCCCAGCTAGCACATGGAGAGGCCAAAGATTCAAGTCTCTTGGGCATACACCAACCAACTCCAGCACCAACTATAGGTTCAAATAGAAAGGACAGAAGAGGCATGTGTAGAGAAGTCACAACCAAGTCCAACTCTGTCACACCCGGGAGCACAAACTCCAAAGTAGGGCCCACTGGCAAGGCACCAAACTCTGGAGCTATCTCCCAAGACCATAGGACTTGGGTGTTTCCAGGACCCTAAAGAACCCCACTATTTGGGGTAGTATCTTCTTTGGCAGTCTATGCAATCCTTCTGAGATGTGCATAAGTGTTACCTCTGGCATGACCTCCTGATTCACTTTGAAGTCTCATAGCCATATAAACTCACTTGTCTTTACCTTTTCCCCCTTTTATTCAAGATCTTTTTCCAGTTGTATTGCTAGGTGGTGCTTGGTAGTAATCCCTCAGTGCCAGGGAGACTCATCCCTGGCAGTCATGTCCCGTGCTGGGGGGAAGGTAATGTATTTATATGCTGAGTTTGGCTTAGAGAGAAGCCACATTTGAGCAACATGGAGGCTCTCAGGAGGTGACTTTTAGGCACCCTACAACACTAGACTAAGTTGCAATTTCAAGAACAAAGGCTCATAAGCATAGTCATCAATAGCAAGGGCCTATCAATGGACCATCCTTCTTCACTAGTCATTGCCCCTGTACTCGAGAGATTGTTGCTATTCTATTAGAGAATGTGGCAGAGCTCCCCAAGATGGGAATTCAATACTCTTTTGGTTATTGTGTGAATCACTACCTACTGTGACAATGCTCCATGAACATTTGAACACATTTATATACCCTATATGTATGCTCAGGTGAACTTCCTCCCATGTATCCCCCATCACTGACTCCCCACACCAATGATCCTCCCCTGCCACAGTTGTAAGCCTTCTGTGGTCCAAAACTTCTTCAAAAGTGAAGCCAAGAAAATCGCCAAACACAATTAATAGGAAAATGAAATAATAACGAAAGGTTTAAACATAAGAAATGAAATACATAATTTAGAAAAACTCAAACTAAATTAAAATTTAAACATTGAGGTATTAAAAAATAATGACAAATTAAAAAAAATTTTTTTGACGTTTTGCTTTCCATCACTGTAATATCTGTTGTCCTGTATGTACAGTGACATTTTCTTCCATTTCTTCCCCAGTGTCTTACATTTTTTGTTTTGTCTTCAAAGAAGTTTTAGGTCACAGTAAAGTCACATACAGAATATAGGGGATTCCCAAATACCCAACCTCTCCCTTTTCCCCCTTCCTGTATTAATAACCTTTTTATGTGTGGATGGTACATTTGTTAAAACTGATGTACAAAAATTGAAACATAGCTACTAACCATGGTCAATGGTTTACATTTTGGTTTACATTTTAGACCATAGACTTTTATAAATTTTTATGGAAATTTAACATGGCCTGTATCCAACATTGCAAGATCATGCAGAACACTTCCATTGCCCCCTAAATACCCTCCTCTTCCATCTATTCTATTCCTCCCTCTCCCTCCCCTCAGGGCCAATGGCGACCAGGATTCACTCCTTGAAGGACAAGATTCATAGTTGCAACAACAGTGAGGGCTTGACACACTGGTCTGTCCTCCCCTATCAGACACCACATATGCTCTCGAGAGACTCCTTCCCCTCTCTTTGAGAATATAGAGGGCTTCCCCAGGATGGGAGTCCAACACCTTCCTGCTCATTATTCCCATTCATTATTTTTATATTAAAAATAAATAAATAAATAAAAAAGACAGGAAAAAAAAAGAAAGAAAGAAAGAAAGAAAGTATAAGGTAAGATTCCAGGTGATGAGTTCCATCAAGCTCTGGAGAAATTTAATAAATCTAAAGAAATTTCTGGGTCAAACATGTTCAATCTGCTGGAGGTGGATATTGAACAGGCAAACTAGCTCTCTGAGCTTGTACAAGCCCAGCTATAGTACCACAAGCAGACTATCCAGGTCCTGCAGCAAATCACCATCAGACTGGAAGAAAGAAAGAGACAAATCTTCTCACCCTAGAAGGGAATATTGGCCTGAACTGTGGAAATTCCAGACTCATGTAGATCCAAGTGTTCGGGTGGGGCCCAGACTGTTAAATTTGTCCTGTTAATCTCCTACCATTTTTAGGTAGACTTTTTTTTTTTTCCTATTCTGTATTCATTGAGTCATTATCCAGACTCAATCATCTTCCAGAGTTTTGAGAAAGTTGATTTTGCTCTTTGTTTGTTGTTTCTGAGGAGCAAGGTACACCATCATGTCTTATATCACCTTCTTTATGAGATCACTCCTTCTTCATTCCTGAAGGGTAATTTTGCTGGATATAGAACTGTGACAGTTTGAAGTTCTTTTATGAATCCCGAAAAGAGAAAGATTATGGTTTTTTAACTAATCCTTTCCTGTGGGTCTGAGGAGATTTTGATTGGACTACTGTCAGTGAGGTGTGACTCAGGTTGAGTCTCCACCCTCTTGCTAGGTCTGATATAAAGGGAGACAAAGAGAGATACAGAGGAAAAGGGGGCTCTACCATTTTGATCCAGCCATATTTGAGAGAAAGGACTCCAGGTTTGCCCACAGCAGAGCTCAGGGAGATAAGCCCTGAGAAGCTCAAAGAGCTGAGGCCCAGGGAGAGATGACTGATTGGCCACAGCTGAGTTCAAGGAGAAAGTTGTGAGAAACGGGCAGATCCACCACCTTGTCTGATTGCCATGTGGCAGGACACTAGGATTACCAGTAGCTGACTTCGGTGAGAAAGCATCTCTGATGGTGCCTTGATTTGGACATTTCACAGCCTGTAAACTGTAAGCTTATACCCTAATACTATTCCCAACACATTTCTGGTACTTTGCATTAGCAGCCCTTTGGCAAGCTAAGACAAGAACTTTTGGTTGACAGATTTTTCTTTGATGTCATCCCATTACCTTCTGACCCAAGTGGTTTCTCATTAGAAAATTGATGTTAATCTCATCGAGGGACACTTGTACATGAAAAGTGACTTCTTTCTTGCTGTTTTCAAAATTCTCTTTGTCTTTGGATTTTGACAATTTCAATATAATGTATGTTGCTGTAGATCTCTTTGAGTTTATCCTCTTGGAGTTTGCTGAGTTTCTTGGATATGTATGTTCATGTTGTTTGTCAGATTTGGGAAGTTTTTGATCATTATTTTTTAAAAGTAATTTTACATCCAAAGCATACAATCAATGGCTTTTAATATAATCAGATAATTGTGCATTCATCACCACAATCAACTTTAGAACATTTTCATTACTCCAAAATGAAGAACCTCATACCCCTTAGTAGTCATCTCTCAATCCTTCTATCCTTCTCCATCCCTACATAATCACTAATCTATTTCTGCCTCTATAGATTAATTTACATTTACATTTCATATAAATGCAACAATACAATATGTAGTACTGCATGTCTCTTTTCCACTTAGCATTTTTCTTTAAAAATTATTATTTTTAATTAGAGAAGTTGTAGGGTTTACAGAAAAGACATGTAAAAAAATACGTTCCCAAATACCTCCCGATGTTGACACTTTGCATTAGTGTGGTACCTTTGTTATAATTGATGAAAGAATATTAAAATAGTACTATTAACTATAGTCTATAGCTTACATTAGGTGTATTTTTCCATATACCACCCTATTATTAACAGCTGGCATTAATGTCATACATTTGTTATAGTTCATGAAAGAACATTCTTATATTTGTACTAATAATTCCAGTCCATTGTCCACAACAGGGTTCACTGTGTTATACAGTCCCATGTTTTATCTGTTAACTTTCATTCTAATAACATACATGACCCAAAACTTCTCCTTTCAACCACATTCACATATGTAATTCAGTGCTGTTAATTATATTCACAATAATGTGCTACTATCATGAGCATCCATTCCAGATCTTTAAAAGCAACCTAAATAGAAATTCTGCACAAATTAAGCATCAGCTCCCCATTCTCCCCCTCAGTCTATCCCCTGGCAACCTATATTCTAGATTCTAACTCTATGAGTTTGCTTATTTTGATTAGTTCATATCACTGAGATCAGACAATATTTGTCCTTTTGTGTCTGGCTTATTTCACTCAGCATAATGTCCTCAAGTTTTATCCATGTTGTTGCATGCATCAGGACTTCATTCCTTTTTACAGCAGAATAATATTTTATCATATGTATATGCCACATTTTGTTTATCCATTCATTGGTTGATGAACACTTGGGTTACTTCCATCTACTGGCAATTTTGAATAATACTGCTATGAACATTAGTGTGCAAATATCTGTTTGAGTCCCTGCTTTCAATTCTTCTGGGAATATACCTAGTAGCGGGATTGCCAGGTCACATGGTAATTCTATGTTTAGCTTCCTGAGGAACTGCCAAAATGTCTTCCACAGCAGTTGCACCATTTTACATACCTACCAACAGAGAATGAGTGTTCTTATTTCTCCACACCCTCTCCAACTCTGGTAATTTTCCATTTTTTAATAGTAGTCATTCTAGTGGGTATGAAATGATATCTCATTGAAGATTTTTAAAATAAAATTTTATGGAAATATATCATTCATACATGAACATACATAAACAATAAATGTATAGTAAAATTTGTGAATTTACAAAACAAACATGCCCATCATCGTACAAAGCTCCCATACATCTACCTACCACTAGCAACTTGCATAGTTGTGAAACATTTGTAACAAACTATGAATGAGCATTGTCAAAATATTACTACTAACTATAGCCATATCTTACATTTGGTTTATTTTTCCCCCAACCCACCCAATTATTAATACCTTATATTAGTATTATACATTTGTTATCATTCAGGAGAAAACATTCTCATATTTGGCTTGTTAACCACAGTCCATCTTCTGCCACAGGATTCATTGTGTTACACAGTCCCATGCTTTGTACAATTCATTCAAAGTGTGCACTCAATGTTTTTCATTTTCATCACAGAGTTGTGCTGTTATCACCTCAATTTTAGAATGTTTTCATTACTCCAAAAGGAAAAATCCCATACTCTGTTATACTCCCCATTGTTGTCCCTTAGTATTGAAATAATATCTTCTTGCTTTTGCTGCAAAATATTACAATATTAATGCTAACTATAATCCATAAGTTACATTAGTTATAATTTTCCCATGTATCACCAGACTTTGTAAAAGAAGAGCATTATTATATTTACACTATTAATCACAATTTTCATCCACCACTGAAATCACTGTTATACATTCCCTAGATGATTCTCTACTTTTGCTTCAATTGACATTTATGTCCACAGATTACCCCTTTCAGTCACAATAACATTTATAAATCAGCAGTGTTAGCTATATTCATTATAAGGTATTACTCTCAAGTCTATTCATTTTCACACTTTTAAAACTAACCTTATTAATAATGCTATGTGCATTAAGCATCAGCTCCCATTCTCAACCCACCTTCTATTTCCTAGTAAACTGTACTCTAGAGTTTACCTCTGTGAGTTTGCTCATCATATTTGTTTCATATTAGTGAGACCATGCAATATTTGTCCTTTTGTGTCTGGCTTATTTCACTCAACATAATATCCCCTGGATTATCCATATTATCCATGTTGTCATATGCATACCGATTTCATTTCTTCTTACAGCTGAATAGTATTCCATTGTGTGGATATACCACATTTTGTTTATCCTTTCACTGGTTGAGGAGATCCCATTTATCTATTTTTTTCTTTCATTGCTTGTGGTTTGGTTGTAAGGTTTAAGAAAATACCACCTACTACAATATCTTGAAGATGTTTTCCTACATTTTCTTCTAGTTTTATAGTTGTAGCTTTTATATGTAGATTCTTGAACCATTTTTTAACAAATCAATTTTACTGGCACTTATTAATAAAGCATACATCCATCTAAAGTGTACAATCATTGGTATTTGGTGTAACTACATATTTATGCATTCATCACTTGAATCATTTTTAGAGCGCTCTCATTATTCCAATAATAATAATAAACAAAAAACGAACAGATAAACAAAACTCATCACCTCTCAATCTCTCTATGCTTCCCCTGCTGTACATAGCTGCTATTTTTTTCCTTCTCTCTAGTATATTTGTATTTATATATTTTAAAAAACAGTCTTATATATGCAATATCACCCATATTAGTGTTTTACATGATGTTTTACTGTCATATACAGTATCAGGTTACAGTTTTTAGCAGTCCTTCTAGTAATATACATGACCTTAGACTTTCCCTTTCAACCACTGTCATATCCATACAATAGCACTGCTAGTTACAAACACCATGATATGTTTTCACCATTTCTATTCTTTTCCAAAGATTTACAAATAATCTTTTTACCAATTCTGTACAGATTAAGCCTCAGCTTTCCATTATTTATCCTCCTTCTATTTTCTGGTGACCTACATTCTAATTACTAACTTCATGAGTTTATACACTATATTTAGTTCATAATAGTACAATCATACAGTATTCATCCTTTTGTGTCTGGCTTGCTTCACTCAACATAATGTCCTACATTACTTCATTTCTTCTTACCACTGCATAATATTCCATTGTGTGTATACACCACAAATTGTTTATCCATTCATTGATTGGTGCACACCAGGGTTGTTTCCAACTTTTGGCAATCGTGAATAATGCCGCAGTGAACATTGGTGTGCAGATGTCTGTTCGTGTCTCTGCTCTCAGTTTTTCTGGTATATACTTAGTAATGGTATTGCCAGGTCACATGGCAAGTCTATATTCAACTTCCTTAAGAGATGCCAAACAGTCCTCCACAGTGATTGTACTATTCTATGTTCCCACCAACAGTGAATAAGCATTCCTATCACTCCACATCCTCTCCAACATTTACAGTTTTCCAACTTTTTAATAGCAGTCTAATAGGTGTGAAATGATATCTCATTGTTGTTTTGATTTGCCTTTCCCTAATTGCTAGTGATGTTGAACATTTTTTCATGTGTTTCTTTGCCATTTGTACTTCTTCTTTGGACAA
The DNA here is from genome assembly GCA_029593785.1 of Cabassous unicinctus. Taxonomy (NCBI): domain Eukaryota; kingdom Metazoa; phylum Chordata; class Mammalia; order Cingulata; family Chlamyphoridae; genus Cabassous; species Cabassous unicinctus. Next base: position 17,855 of record JAQZBX010049877.1, read on the forward strand.
TTGTCTTTTCAAGTGTTTTGCCCATTTTTTAACTGCATAGTTTGTCTTTTTATTGTTGAGTTGTAGCATCTCTTTTTATATCATGGATATTAAACTCTTATTGGATATGTAATTGCCAAATATTTTCTCTCATTGAGTCGGCTGTCTTTACACCCTTTTAAAAAAATATTTTGAGGTATAAAAGTGTTTAATTTTGAGGACGTCCCATTATGTATTTTTTCTTTTGTTGCTCATGCTTTGGATGTAAGGTTTAAGAAACTACCACCTACCACAAAATCTTTTTTTTTTTTTAATTGTTCGTAAAAATCAAGATTTTTCACAGTACACACCAATATTTGTAAAATGATATATAAATACATATGCATATATGTGCATTTTCTTACATAAATATTATTTTATATATATATATTTTTAAAGGTGCTTAGATTACCTAATTATTACTCAGAAATTACAGGGATTCCCATGTTCCCCACCTCCCACACCTCCCACAACATCCCACCCCAACATCCTTCATCAGTGTGAGACATCACCCGCAATGGATATACACATCCTGGGGCTTTGCCACCAAGCATAGACCGCATTTCACATCATAGACCACCCTCTCTCCCACACATTTCTGCGTGGTATATGCTGATGTAAAATGGCCTACATCTGTCGCCACAATGCCACTCATGACAACCCCCAAGTCCCAAAAAAGCCCCTGTATTTCAACTGCCTCTCTGCTCCCTGCCCCCAAAATGTCCAGTGTCCACCGTCTCCACCTCACTGTTACAATTTCTTCCATTGCTTGAATCACAATATAAGACAGAACACCACCAAGTCCATTCTAGTCCATAGCTCTTCCCCCAATCCTGGAGGGTTTGGGATGGTGATGTCCACTCCACCTCCAAGTGAGAGAAGGTTTATATTCCATGGATACAGTGGATGGAATTATCCTGCCTGCAGCTGCAGGCCCTCTCCATTCCCTGGGATGGCCGTTGCCCATAGTCGTCTCCTCGCCAGGTGACTTGGATGAGTCCATTGAGCTATAGGGTAGGGGTTGCAGCTGCACCAAGATTGCAGGCAGAGCTGGCACATAGGTAGGCCAGAGGCTCCAGTCTCTGGAAGTACACCTAAAAACTCAAGCATCACATATAGGTTTGAATAGAAGGGACTGATGGACCATGTGCAGGGAGGACTTATTTGAGTCTGACTCTGTCACTCTCAGGAGCACAGATTCCAAAGAGGAGCCCACTAATAAGACATCAATCTCTGGGGCTATCCCCACTTATATAGGACCTGGGTGTCTCCAGAGCCCTCAGGAGCCTCTCTGTGTGGGGTGATATCCACTTTGGTGTTCTATGAGATCCTACTGAGGTGTGCATAAGCATTACCTCTGGAATGACCTCCTGACTCTCTTTGAAGTCTCTTAGCCACATAAACTCATTTCTCTTTACTCTTTCCCTCTTTTATTCAAGTTTTTTTTCCGATCATGTTGCCAGTTGACACTTGGTATTAAACTCCCTCGTTGCTAGGGAGGCTCATCCCCAGGAGTCATGTCCCACGTTGGGGGGAAGGTAATGCATTCAAATGCTGAGTTTGGCTTAGAGAGAGGCCACATTTGAGCAACAAGGAGGCTCTCAGATGGCAACCCTTAGGCATCCCATAATAGTAGGTTAAGTTTCAATTACATGAGCAGACTCATAAGGCTAATCCTCAATAACAAGAACCCATCCTCTTTTGCCAGACACTGCCTCTGCACTCAGGGGACTGCGGCTGCTCCCTTGGAGAATGTGGCAGAGTTCTCCAGGCTGGGAATTCAGATTCCCTCATTTATTGAGTGATTGTCTGCCCTCTGTGACCATGCCCCATCCCTTGATCATTTGAACAATTTTATATATCTTTCATGTATATTCAGATGAACTTACTCCCATGAATCCCACATCCCAGACACCCCCCACCAATGAACTTTTA